>JACBKR010005446.1:0-18267 GCA_014218235.1 Colocasia esculenta | reverse complement strand
AGATGAATAGGACACTGCTGGATATAGTCAGAACAATGCTCACAGAATACAATCTACCAAGATATTTTTGGGTAGAAGCAGTCACACAGCCTACTACATTATCAATAGGTGTATGATCAAACCAATCATGAAGAAGAACCCTTATGAACTCTAAAAGGAAAAAAGTCAAACATCAGTCAACTTTGACCCTTTGGTTGCAAGTGTTCCATTTTAAATAGTGGCAAACATAATTTAGGTAAATTGGATGCTAAAAGTGATGAAGGTTTTATATAGGATATATCTCAAAACCTAGAGGATACAAAGTATTCAAGAAGAACTTTACTATTGAACAATCTGTTCATATTCTATTTGATGAAACTATTGAACAATCTGTTCATATTCTATTTGATGAAACAAACCCTTCTATTAAGAAAATAGAGAAGAGGATGTTGTTGAAAAACTATGCAAGATCTAGAACAAGCTTCTCTTGAAGAGAAAGAAGAAGATAAAGAAGATCCACTAGTAGAAGGACTACAACAACAAGAAGAAAACAGGAAGGATTACCTAGAAGATTGAGCTATCACAAAGATCATCCAAAGGAAAATATTTAGGTGATCCTTAAGACAAAGTATGAACAAGAGGTATGACAACCCCCTGTGATTTCACTGCTTCGTTTCTGAAAGAGAGCCTAGGACAATCGATGATGCACTGGAAAATGAATCTTGGATCCTAGCTATGCAAGAGGAACTTAACAGTTCCAACGCAGTCAGGTCTGGACTCTTGTCCATAGACCTTCGACCATCCATTTATTGAGACAAGATGGGTCTTCAGAAATAAAATGGATGAATCAGGAGTGATCACAAGAACAAAGCTAGACTGGTAGCACAAGGATATTCTCAAGAGGAAGGCATTGACTTTGATGAAACATATGCCCCACTTGCTAAATTACAGGCAATTAGAATTTATTAGCTTATGTATGCTCTCTTAATATCAACTTATTTTAGATGGATGTCAAGAGTTCTTTTCTAAATGGTTTGATAAAGAAAAAGTGTATGTTGAGCAACCACCAAGTTTTTAAGATACTAAGTATCCAAATCATGTTTTCTGTTTAAAGAAAGTATTATATGGCTTGAAACAAGCTCCAATAGCTTGGTATGAAAGACTATGTGCTTTTTTATATCACATAATTTTATAAGAGGTAAAGTAGATAGCACACTATTTATTAAGAAAGTTTCAAAAGGAATCTTAATTGTCTAAATATAGGTAGATGATATTATCTTTAGTTCTACTAATGTATCACTCTACAAATTCTTTGAAAATCTCATGCAAAGTGAGTTTGAGATGAGCATGATGGGTGAGCTTAACTTTTTCTTGGGTTGCAAATGAAGGAGACGAAGGAATGTACTCACATTTGTAAACCAAATTATAGCAACCTGGATTTTTTAAAAACAAAATTTAATAATAATAAAAATAAAAGCAATTAGAAATTCAAATAAGAGAATTAAATAAAACCCATTAAATGAAAAGAAGTAATAGGCTTGTTAAATAGAACCATTAGAAATTAGTGGCCAAACGATATTTTTTAAGGGGAATAATAGAAAATACCCTAAATTCGTAACTAAATTATTACTTAATATAAAAAGGGTTATTTAATGTATTAAATAGCTAATTTGAGTTGGATTTGGATTCCTAAACCTACCCTAGTAGGTTGGCCACGAATTTGGGTCCCAACCTAACCCAAATTGGAGTTGGAATGTTTAGAAAGCGGAGAGAAATAGGACATCCCGAAATTTAATACCAATTAGAGGCCTATTAGGAAATAGAAACCCAAGAGACATAAATACTCTCTAAAGCTCCATGGCCGGCCCTAGCTCGTTGCCCAGGGTTTCTGGACCAGGAGGAGAGGCAAAGGAAGAGGAGAATTCATGGGGAGAAGAACCTCTCAAAGCACTCTACCTCGTTCTTCATGTTTTAGCCCTAGACGAGGAAAATGATTCAAAGGTAGGCATTCTCACGATCATAAATCATAAAATTTGTCTGTAGGTTGAACCAAACCTAAAGAACAAAAGCCTTTCAATTTCATAATTTTTCATCGAGTCAATATTTTCTTCTTGATTTTTCATGTTTTGTACTCATCATTGACCCCGAACACGCTTTTTATTCTTCTCTCCATGTATACTGAACCACATGCTACGAAATGTTTATTAGGGATATTGTGCTTGTTAGCTTCCTTTGCCCTAAAAGCCCTAATTTTCATAAACCCTACATCGTGAATAATTCTTTTACTGTAACTGTGTCCTGTTCATGCTCTTCGTGAAGTATCATGATTAAACCATGCTGAAACCATGTCTGCTTTCAAATTCTATTACTGTAAGTACCCATTGAGTCTACAACAATTCTCAATTGTTTCATATCACCCTATGTCAAATAGGGTAAGTCTAGTCCGCAATCCAATGCAATGTCCTTTCCCTGTTGGACTCGGGTGCAGAGCCTATGAATGTGACGGCCCGATAGGCCGCGTTCACAGGGCCATCACGACAGTGCTCTCCATCGCGATCTGATCGCGATACTGCCTGTCGTCGCAATCTGCTGCGCGATCTGACGAGCCTATGGCGACCCTCAAGGACCCTGTCGCGATCTGCCTGCCTGTTCAGACAATCCTATCGTGATCCTTACAAGGCCCTGTCACGTAAACACTTAACCCTGTCGTGACCCTTGTAGGGTACGTCGCGATCTCAGCTTTTTGCATGAAAACCGACCTTTTTGCAGTTTTATGTTATACAGGCACCCCATGTCCTATTAATTGTCTTGTACATAGAAAAACGAAGTTGTAATTATTGAATATATTTGAATTAATTCAAGTTAATCACATGATCTATCTTGTCCATGATTTTCTCATAACACTTGCACTCACTTTGAACCATCCATTTGGCTTATATTGGCATGAAAATATTTCATAATGTATCTGGTAATTTATGTAATTAAATTGACATTTTAAAGATACTTGTCTACATTTTCTCGTAATGTTTTGGGAATACCGTTATCGACGCTCTACTGTTCTAGAATTCCCCTAGAACATCGAGCACTTGTTTCTATATACACACTCTCTCTTGACTTGGATGAACTCTCCGTCGGATACTCCTTCTACCGAACTGTGAATCCTTGTTCAAGGTCTCCATAAGTCTCCTCTGTCCATGGATTTCCACATGGTCGATGAGCGGTTGTACCCTAACACCTATGATACCCTTTAGGGATCAACATGATCTAAACGGCTGTTAGAAGTTTGCTCTTACCTTGAATCACGCCGGACTTCTGGACCTGTGTTAACATGGCCAATGGAAGGGTCGTGAGTTCCACCTGACTGCCAAACAGAACTCCACGTGTTGTGCAACTGTTACTACCGCCTGTTTACTCGACGTGTTACGTGCAATGTCCACTAGCTCTCATCTTTACTCTACTAGCTCGCTATTCACGTTCACTCTACTATCTCGTCTATTCATCTAGTACTCCCATCTATTTCTTGGTACTCTATATTGGCCATTGACTGATTGTCTAAAGATAAACAATATAACCAATGCCTGGCAATATTAAAAAGGGCCCGATCTGGTTCTGGGATGTGCGCGCGAAAGTGCTAGTTCCATGGGAGTTAAATGATCAGAGTGTTTGGCATTACACTCGAGTGCTATCTACTCGACTATCTAAATGACAATCAAAAGTGTATGTTCTCGTTAGCTATTGACAAAAGTGGCTATACTACATTGTGCTATTGCTATACTTTGTGCTATTTGTGCTATGACATCTTGCTATACTCGACACTTGTGCTATACTTAGAAAACTTGTGCTATTTCCATCATGCACTATCCTGCTATTTTTACTTGACTCTCTCTCTCTATCATTAGTTACTCACCTTTTAATACATTAACCATTTAAAGCCTTCTAACTATTGAGATTTATGTCCTACTAGGTGTTGTCGCTCACCCTGCGTGATTTGTCGTTGTGTTCTCAGGTGAGACCGAGGAGGACACATACGCTCAAGAGGACGAGAATGACCAGGAGTGATGTCAAGAGTACCCTAGTGTCCTAGTACTATGATAGAGTCTTAGTTTAGTCTTTTGCTTTATTTCAATTTAATTGGGCCCTATACATTGGCTCTGATATTAGTGTTTGACTAGACATTGGAAAGTTATTAATAAGAAGAATTTTCTTTAGTATTATTCATTGTGCAATGGTTTTATGTCTACTACTTGCTCTGTACCATTTACTTGCAACTGCTGCGCATTCTGATATTCCACGTCGAGGCGTGACAGTTTTGTGGTATCAGAGCCTAGGTTATTCTTAAGTACAAGATGATCTAGGTTAACCTGCCTCGACTAGAGTCAATTATCCTACCTATGTGAGTTGTGGTTAGAGCCATAGGTAACTAGCTAAAATGAACTCACACATGCACGAATTAAATTCCACATCAATATCATGACAATAAGTTATTTGTAGGAACTAAGCAACAAAGATGACTCCTCAATGTGCTCAAATGCGGGGCATGCAATAGACCATCCATGAACTGACGCGCGCAATTGTGCAAGCTACCCAAGGAGGTGGCAATGTTGTACAGGTAACCTGCATCATAACTTCCGGAGTCTGAACCCACCCAAGTTCAGTGGATCCACGGATCCGGATGAAGCCGAGCATTGCTAAAGGAAACGGAAAGGATTTTCCGTGTTATGCAATGGCAGCGGGGGATAAGCTACTAGCACATTCAACTTGAAAGGACGCCCGCTCTTGGTGTGAGTTTGTTGAAGCGACCAGAGCTAATGGTTAGTTCCCTAGGACCGAGTTCAAAGAAGCTTCTAATTCTAAATACTTCTCGGAGCATGTCCAAGAAAGGAGGCTGCGGAATTCACTGCTCTGAAACAGCGGAGCTTGACTGTGGCCGAATATGAAGCCCAGTTCTCTAGACTGGCAAGGTATGCTGAACACCTGGTGAACAAGGAGAGAATGAAGGCTAAGCGCTTCCTCAACGGCCTTAAGCCTCAATACATTACCAACTGGCACCTCTCGACATCTAGACCTACGCTGAGATGGTAAGAAAGCTCAACTGCTGGAAGATGCTACGGACTTCACCGACCATATCAAAGGGAAGTTCGTAAAGAAGGAAATGACTTCCGGACCATCATCTGCCAAGCCGAACAATGGCAAGAAACATCCCTTCAACATCACAGAGGGGTCCAGCCAAGAAAGAAAACCTAAGGTCTTCATACCCAACACTCCAGCCAAAAGCAACTGCAAGCATTGTGACAAGCCAGGTCACACTGTTGACGAATGCTGGAGGAAAGTCGACACATGTCTGTGCTATGGAGGTCGCGAGCACCGCATCCCGAGTGCCCGCTACTGAAAGAAAAGAGAGGCGCCCTAATGTGCCTAAGAAATAGAGCCAACTGCAAGCCCTGCATGATGAGGAACCCGCTACGCACGGTGGCGTGGTAGAAGGTACTCTACAAGTCTTCTCCTTATCAGCTTTTGTTTTATTTGATACTGGAGCAACTCATACATTATATCTCAACACTTTGCTGATACCCTAACTGCAAAACCTATATCCATGGGTTGCGAGTTCTCTGTCACAACGCCACTAGAGAGAGAAGGAGAAACTGAACAAATTCTTTCCATCTGCCGAGTAATGATCGGAGACCATAACCAAAATCCGATGGTGTGTATACCCATGGAAGGCTATGATGTAATTTTGGGAGCCGACTGGTTATCCACTTATGGGGCAAGTGTCGACTGTAAGAAAGAGAAGGTTACCTTTACTGACTTTGCTAAATGGTATTCACTGGGATTCAACATAAGAGACAGATGTCTCTAGTCTCTGCCATAAAAGCCACAACATGATAAGAAAGGTTGCATTTCTTTCCTTGCGACCGTAGTAGTTGAAAAGAAGGGTTCTAAGATAGAAGACATCCCATAGTCCAGGATTACCCGATGTGTTTCCTAAAGATCTTCCAGGGATTCTCCCAGGACGTGATGTCAACTTCGCCATAGAGTTGATCCTTGGAGCTACCCCGGTATCGCATCAACCATAACGGATGTCACCTGCCGAGCTCAAAGAATTGAAGGCACCACTGATGGAGCTATTAGAAAAGGGGTTCATCAGACCAAGTACTTCCCCATGGGGAGCAACCTGTGCTATTCATCAAGAAGAAAGATGGATCGATGAGGCTATGCATCGACTATCATCATCTCAATCAGCTCACCATCAAGAACAAATACCCATTGCCCAGGGTCGATGAACTATTCGACAGATATCAAGAGCTCAATATTTCTCCAAGATCGATCTTCGATCTGGCTATCATCAAATGAGGATCAAGGATGGTGATATCTTCAAAACAACTTTTTGGTGTAGGTATGGACACTATGAATTCGTCGTTATGCCTTTTGGTCTAACCAATGCTCCTAAAACTTTATGCAACTCATGACAGATATATCGGCCATACTTTGACAAGTTCGTGGTCGTTTTCATCGACAATATCCTCATTTATTCAAAGACCAAGGAAGAGCCCGAAGAACACCTGAAGATTGCATTGCAAGTCTTGCGAGACAACAAACTATAGGTAAAGCTTAGAAGTGCGAATTCTGGCTGGAAGAAGAGTCCTTCTTAGGCCATGTCATCTCTAAGGATGACATCTCAGTTGATCCCTGTAAAGTTGAAGCTGTACTCAATTGGGAGAGACCAACCAACGTCACCGAGATCATAAGATCCTAGGACTGGTTGGCTACTACAGGCGGTTCATCAGAACTTCTCGAAGATTGCCATTCCTCTCACGCGTCTGACACGAAAGGAGAATCCCTACTCCTGGAGTAAAAGTGTGAGAAAAGTTTCCAAACTCTTAAAGATTGCCTTACCTCAGCACTTGTTCTCGCTCTGCCAATAGAGGGGAAGGTTTCTCTATCTACACCGACGCCTCGGAAATTGGGTAGGGTGTGTATTGATGCAAAAGGAGAAAGTCATCGCCTACTCTTCTTGACAACTGAAGATGATGAAGTCAACTACCTCGTGCATGATCTTGAGTTGGCATCTGTGGTCTCGCCTTAATGATTTGGAGACATTACATGTATGGTGAAAAGTTCATTGTCTACTCAGACCATAAAAGCTTGAAGCACTTATTCTCCCAGAAGGATCTCAACATGAGACAGAGAGATGGCTAGAATACCTCAAAGATTTCGACTTCCACTTCCCATACCATCCAGGCAAGGGAAACACCGTGGCTGATGCTCTTAGTAGAAAGCCGATGGCATCTGTTTCAAGTCTAGTCCTTGGTGAGATGCAACTACTAGAACAATCCGCAAGGTTAGACTTAAATGTTGAACGTAGGGATGATCGAGTCATGGTTGCCAATATCAAGATTCAATCCGACTTGTTGGAAGAGATCAAAGTTCAACAAGATGATGATCCATTCTTTGTTCGCATCAAGGAAACCTTAGCCGAAAGATCGGACTTTTCTATTACTGAGATGGAAAGCTTGTATTTCAAGGAAGGACATGCGTCCTGACAATGAAGAACTGAAGAGAAGATTAATGGATGAAGCTCACAAAATGAAGTACACTATTCATCCTGGAGGTACCAAAATGTATCAAGACATGAAAAGAATGTTTTGGTGGCGAACATGAAGAGAGAGGTAGCTGAACATGCCGCACACTGCCTTACTTTCCAACAAGTAATAGCGGAACACTTGTGCCCTGGTGGTGTACTCAGACCGCTAGATATTTCGGAATGGAAATGGGAGAGTATTGGCATGGACTTCATCATGGGTTTACCCAATACTCGTGGTGGACCGACGCCATATTGGTCATTGTCGACCAACTAACAAAATCTGCCCACTTCCTAGCCATAAAGAGTAAGTGGTCGGTGGAGGTACTAGCTGCCTTATTGTCAAGGAGATTGTAAGAATACATGACGTTCCATCATCTATTGTCTCGGATCGAGATCTGAGGTTACATCTCACTTCTGGAAGGGACTGCAAGATGCGCTTGGTACTAAGCTCAATTTTAGTACTGCCTTCATCCACAAACTGATGGGCAAACTGAATGAACCAACCAAATAGTGGAAGACATCTTGAGAGCTTGCACTATAGACTTCCAAGGATATTGAAACGAGCCCTATCCCTTATTGAGTTCACCTATAACAACATTTATCAAGCGAGTATTAGATGGCACCATTCGAAGCACTTACGGATGAAATTGTAGATCTCCTGCATGTTGGAATAAGGTGGGAGAATAGCAATGGTTAGGCTCGGATATGGTTACAACGAACAACAAAAGACATTCAGGTCATAGAGGACTGGCTTATGATGCTGAGTCTAGACAAAAGAGCTATGCGACGAAAGAAGGCGAGACTTAGAATCCAAGTCAGTGATCATGTATTCTTAAAGGTGTCACCTACTCATGGCATCCAAAGATTTGGTGCGAAAGGAAAGCTCAGTCAAAGATTTATCGGTCCTTTTGAAGTAATCGAAAGGATGGAGAGGTTGCATACCGACTGGCGTTGGCACCAGATCTGGCATGTGTACACATGTGTTCCATGTATCCATGCTCAGGAAATATGTATATGATCCTACACACATCATTCACCACGAGAAGCTGGTATTAAATAAGGATGTGACTTATGAGGAGAAGACAGTCAAGATACTAGAACGAAAGGTACAACAACTTAGGAATCGTCCCATCACGTGGTTAAAGTCTTATGGAATAACCGCGGAGTGGAAGAAGCCACATGGAACCAGAAGGAAACATGAGAGGGAACTACCTCGATCTTTTTGGTAAGACATCCCTCCATTTATGATCATATGAATTTGGGACCAAATTCTTTTTAAGAGGGAGAGGATGTAGCAACCTGGATTTTTGAAAAAAAAAAAAAATTTATAAAAATAAAAATAAAAGTAATTAGACAATCAAATAAAACTCATTAAATGAAAAGAAGTAATGGCTTTGTAAAATAGACCCATTAGAAATTAGTGGGCCAAAATAGAGATTTTTAAAAGGGGAATAATAGAAAATACCCTAAATTCGTAACTAAATTATTACTAAATAGAAAATGGATATTTAATGAATTAAATAGCTAATTTGAGTTGGATTTAGATTCCTAAACCTACCCTAAAGGTTGGCCACGAATTTGGGTCCCAACCTAACCCAAAATCAAGTTGGCAAGCTTAGAAAGAGGAGAGAAATAGGAAATCCAAAAGTTTATTAGCAATTAGAGTCCTAGTAGGAAATAGAAACCAAGAGACATAAATACTCTCTTACAGCTCCATGGCTGGCCCTAGCTCGTTGCAAGGGTTTCTGGACCAAGAGGAGAGGCCAAGGAAGAGGAGAATTCGTGGAGAGAAGAACCTCTCAAAGCACTCAACCCCGTACTTCAAGTTCTAGCCCTAGACGTGGAAAACGCTCAAAGGTAGGCATTCTCACGAGCATAAATCATAAAATTTTGGCTGTAGGTTGTACCAAACCTCAAGAACAAAAGCACTTTGGTTTCATAATTTTTCATCGAGTCAATATTTTCTTCATGATTTTTCATGTCCTGTACTCATCATGACCCCGAACCCTCTTTTTAATTCTTGATCTCTATGTATAGTGAACCACATACCACAAAATTTTTATTAGGGATACTGAGGGTAGGCTTCCTTTGCCTCTAAAAGCCCTAATTTTCATAAACGCTAGATCGTGAATTAATTCTTTTACCCTAACTATGTACTGTTCCATTCTCTTCGTGAAGTATCATGATTAAACCATGTTGAAACCATGTCTGTTTTCAAATTCTTATTTACTGTAAGTACCCATGTGAGTCTAGAACAATTCGCAATTGGTTTCATGATTTTTCATCACCCGTATAAATATATATGATTATGTGAATCACCCTATGTCATAATAGGGTAAGTCTGATCTCAATCCAATGCAATGTCCTTTCCCTGTTGGACTCGGGTGCAGACCCTGTGAACGCGACGGCCCGATAGGCCGCGTTCACAGGGCCGTCGCGATAGTGCTCTTTGTCACGATCTAACGGCGACAGTGCCGGTCATCGCGATCTGCTGCCTGATCTGACAAGCCTATCGCGACCCTAAAATGACCCTGTCGCGATCTGCCTGCCTTTTTAGACAAGCCTGTCGCAATTCTTATAAGGCCCTGTCGCGTTCACACTTGACCTCGTCGTGACCCTTGTTAGGGTCCGTCGCGATCTCAGCTTTTTGCATGAAAACCCACCTTTTTGCAAGTTTAATTATTATACAGTCACCCCATGTCCTATTAACTATCTTGTATACAGAAAAACAAAGTTGTCATTATTGAATATATTTGAATTAATTCAAGTAAATCACATGATCTATCTTGTCCATGATTTTCTCATAACACTTGCACTCACTTTGGACCATCCAATTTGGCTTAGTTTGGCATGAAAATATTTCATAATGTATCTGGTAATTTATGTAATTAAATTTCCATATTTTAAATATACTTGTCTACATTTTCTCGCGATGTTTTGGGAATACCGTTATCGACGCCCCACTGTTCTAGAATTCCTCTAGAACGTCGAGCACTTGTTTCTATATACACCCTCTCCCTTGACTTAGACGAACTCTGTAACGACCCTCTTCATACCGGTACGATTATACCAATCCCCATCGGTAAAAGGGCTCGTCACAGTGGGACATGTACCTAACACTGGTCAATAGTTGATATGTCCTGGATAGCAATAGAGTACAACGGAATAAATATAAACAACTCAGCTCTTAACCCGTCACCAACACACATTCCACAATCTAAATGCGAAATGGAGACAGTCCAAATGGAAAGGGAACATTAATACAAAATAAAGGGACTCAATGCCCAAATATTGTCCATACAATAACCTTTTGTGCAAAAGAAAAGTACAACTGGTAACAGCTCACCAAAATAGTCTTCTATATGATGATCCTCGTCACGCTTCCTTCTAGTGCACGATACCTGTCAACCTGTACGCCGAAGCAAGAGTGAGTCCAAAGACTCAGCACGCACACTACCCATAACAACACGTATAAGTCATAGGGGTTTTACATGCACATTTACAATTTTCAAAACATGGCATACTAGTCATTTCCGAGTTTCAACCTATCATGAAAGTTTTACAAGTTTATACATGGATCATGCTTTCAGATTTTGTAGGAATAAAATTTACCTATCACATGCTCTCTATTCAATTTACTTATGAAACTTGTCTTTAAAGAACCAAGACATAAGAGCTACTAACATGAACATTGTGCACACATGAAAGGAAACACAACTAGCATGGATCTTAACATGTTTTTAGACAAATACATGGACATTTCTATATGCTTTAGTTGCTGATTTCACATGATTCATGGCTATAAATCTACACATGAGAGCTACAACGTTGCTTAAAACATATCATGTGAACAAACAATCATGCTATCTTGTACCCTTTTTTCCCCAATTATCCCTAACATGGATCCTAGACATCTTTGCGCATAATAACATGATATAATAACATAATTCCTGATTTCACATGATTTCAGATTTGTCTCACATGGGTTTCAATAACATATCTCGCATTTTCAGTTTCACATGATTGCACACTTACATCTCGTTCGCATTGTTCGCTTTTACACATTTGACATGTACACATGTTCACACTTACACATTTACTCATTTCCACATTATTTTCTCTTCCACTTTCACTTATCACATATCACGTCGATTGCACTTACAACGTGCATCTTGGGCACTTACCACGTGCCATGATCACATAATTCACACTTTTTCATTTTTCATTACTTAAACGATTTGCCATGACACATAGTCCTAACCACCAGTAGAGACACTAACAAATATCTCATAGCTCGTGCTCATTCCTTAGCACAGCTCTCAACACGACTCATAACACAACACATGACACAACTCATACACATACTCACCACCTAGGCAATACAGTGGTGAATCTTGGTAACTGCGCAGACACCGGGAGAAGCCCTCTCCACCCTATCTAGTGGTACTTGTCCACCTCCGGGGTTTTCCCAATGCCTTTGGGACAAACTTATATCACATGGAGCCTTCTATAGGGACTTTTCTATATACGGCTCCCGATGCCTCTAGGTAGCAGTGTCACATAGGCACAACTTTTACACTTACTCATACCGAGTTTTAACATGTGTTTTACACAACACTCACATCTCCTCGTTTTCTCATGCACATGTGTCTTTGTTTTTTCTCCTAATCATGCTACTACAGATTTCGGAGTTTAACACAGGTAATTCACCAATCAAGTTGGTTTTAGACAATAACTAATCACATTTCGATAGTATACGTGGATTATCACAATTCACATGAAAAATACATACTTCTTATTACTGATCCAAATGACCTGAAATTTTAACCACATGCTGTTTTCGGGTTCAAGATCATACACTCAATTTTTCGATTTTTCTGAGCTAAATAGAATTTACAGAAAATAAAACACATATTTAGGATGCTATTAGTAGCTTAAGTTAACATGGGGTTTACCTCTTGTAATTTAGCCCCTTGTTGTTTAAACATAAGTTACTAACATATGCGGAATTTATGATACAAAATTACCCTAATTCATACATCTATGGATTGAACCTTACAACCCATTCTTCCATGCTTTTATTTTTACCGAACTGAGCTTATTTACAAATTGCACAAGCATGGATAAGTTACCAAAATTTGCAAACACAGATGCTGACCCACTGATCTTCATGATTAGACTAAAACCAAGGCATTCATACTAATTCAAATCATGAACAAGGATTTGCAAGATTATCTACAAGTCATGCTTATAAGTTTAAAAGATACCATTATCCCACGTTCAACATCAACCACATTCATCCACACATCACAACTAACATATACATAGAGTATAAGGTTACCATATATCCTCATCACGGAAACATACCGAAATAATGCATAAGGAGGACAGAACAGCTCACTGTTCTGTCCAGAGGAACTAGGCGGCGGTCTCTGGCCGCTGACTCAGGGTCAGCGGCATGGCCGATGGACGCCAAGCTCATCACAGGCGTCCAGGACCTTGCCGTCGAATCAGGTCTGTGCAGAAACACAGACCCGAGCTCTGAAACTTGGGTGAATGGAGGGTCTAGGACTCGAGAAAAATCCATAAAAATAGCAAACCCACCTAGACTCATACGGGACACCATAGATAGGTCACTTGGCCTTTCACAAATTCCTCCAAGGGATCTAGGCTCGGTGAAGACCTCCTTGGGCAGTCCCAAGAAGTCAGGATGGCCTCCAAGATCACCTTCATCCGGTTCTTGGATGAGCTCTACAGCAGGGGGCGATGGGGAGGCCTTCTCCTTTGCTCCAGCTTCCTTCTTGTCGCAGTAGATGGCCGATCAACCTCCAGGGGGTCGGATTTGTGGGTGCTAAAAGGGGTTTTTCTCACAGACTCTCACGAGTTTTCTCTAGGGTTTTCTTTCTCTATTTCTCCTCTTGCAAGGGTGAAGGGAAAGAGTGGGGTAGCCATTTCGGGTTCAGACTTAAGGAGTCTCTCTCCCACTCACTAGGGTGATAGGACACCCTTCAGAGCCTTGGGGGACATCCCCCAATTTGGCTTGCCTTGTTTCAGAAGCTTGTAGCTCTGCGTGCGCATGCAGGCCCGAGAGATTGCGTCCATATCGCTGGACGCCGGAGTTAGTGTTGGCGTCCATGTCTGGACCTGACACTGGATCAACGGCCTGGGCTTGACGCCAGGTGCCTTCGGCCAGAACCCCTAAATTATGCAGAAAACACACATACCAAGCTTATATACATGCAATATGTATACAGTAATATATCCATACTATCACCTGCAATACATACCTATTTATATTTAATATAAACACATTGACGCTGATTGGCCTATCGGCCAGAACTTAAAACATCAGAAACTATGCTTACTCTATATATATACATACAATGTATAAGGTGTAACTGTATTTTACCATACCAGGCCAATCAATATCATTCATACCTAGGCATACACAAGCATACATAAATACACTAAATAAGATGTACGTATATATCTACCTATGCGTACATATGTTTTACATATGTTGCTCAACACCCGGCAAAGTAAATGACAAGAATTATGAGGGCTTCGCAAATCATTAGGAGGTGATATGAATTATGTTAGCTAGGAAAATCTATTCGATAAAATAGTCCTTGCACACACACACTTGATTTGACATATATATAGTATACACACACGGTGTAGCATACTTATGTACATTATGCTTGGAATAGATGGATACAACATGCGCACCGTAATTAGATTAACTTACACAACTTTACCTAACATTGCTTAAGTACTATATGCATAGGATTCCTTAATATGTACTATATGCTAATTTCCAATTGACTATTCTCACCTAAATATCATAAAAATACATGCATGTTATTCTTGAGGAGTATAGAATTTCAATATAAACCACTATTACACCTACCATGCTTGAACTCTTTATGCATATGCAATGTACGAAGACAATATTCACATTAGCTAAACCATGCAAATGAGCACACGCTTACAACAATCATACACATGCATACACAAATACCCAAGGTGTTATGCATGTAGAATTAGGTATACAATTGGTCACACCACAGCAAGATAACTACATACGTACATACCCATATGTACTTCATACACTCCCATACAAATTCCATGAAATAGGTAGTATAGGATATTCTTCAATATTTAGATAGCACACGCATAGTATTATTCAAGTATCCTAAGTCAAAGATTCTTGGTATTCATAATTCACCTCTAATTAGCTAATTGTTTACTTCCCCATTAATCATCATATACACCTATGTATACATATAGAGATTCCGCACATGCTCATGTTCAAAGAAGGATAAAACTTATAGTAGGCACAATGAACTACGCATGCTAAGCACCAACAACCGAACACCCAACACCCATTCCTATACATACATATATATAAAGAGAATAAAAAAAAAAATCGGGTCTTACAAACTCTCATCGGATACTCCCTCTGCCGACTAGTGAATCCTTGTTCAAGGCTCCGTAAGTCTCCTCTGTCCATAGATTCATACTTGGTCGACTAGCGCAGTTGTACCCTAACACCTATGATACCCTTAGGGATCAACATGATCCAAACAGCTATTAGAAGATTGCACTTATTTAAGTCACGCTTTCTTCTGGATCTGTGCTTAACATGGCCAGTGCAAGGGTCGTGAGTTCCACTTGACTGCCAACACCAAGTGCGCGTGTTGTGCAACTGTTACTATCGTCTGTTTACTCGACGTGTTATGTTCAATGTCCACTAGATCTCATGTTTACTCTACTCGATCGTCTATTCACGTTCACTCTACTATCGTCTTCTATTCTACAGTACTCTCATCTATTTCTTGTACTCTATTTCTTTGTACTCATTGCCCTGACTATTTGTCTAAAGATAACAATATAACCAATGGCTGGCATATATAGAGGGCCCGATTTGGTCCTTGGATGTGCGCCGCCCGAAAGTGCTAGTGCCCATGGAGTTAAATGATCAGAGTGTTTGGCATTACACTCAAGTAATCCATCTCCACTATCTAAATGACAATCAAAAGTGCTATGTTCTCATCGTTGTGTATTGACAAAAGTGATGATCAGTGTATCACCATGTAATTTAAAGTAATTCATATTTATTTTGGTTTTTAAAAAAAGTATAATAAAGTTTATTCTAACATATTTTCTATGAGATTTGAACACAGAAATGAAACAAGGAATAACAAGCTAAATGGGAAGTAGTATTTACTGAATAGCAATGGTAAGTTCAAAGCATGAAATTTTCTAAGTACACATCGACTCTCTAGTTGTATAACGACTTCCTTAGAATCATAACTTTTGCTCATTCACTCGATTTTGGTTCTATAACGATTTCATAAGTCATTGCTATTCTATTCCAGTCTATCTCACAACGATTTCTTAAGTGAGAACAACGATTTGCCCTCACAACGATTTCTTAAGTGAGAACAACGATTTGCTCTGACAACGATTTCTTAAGTGAGAACAACAATTTGCTCGCACAACGATTTGGTTATCACAACGATTTCTTAAGTGAGAACAATGATTTGGTTATCGCATCGATTTCTTAAGTAAGAACAACGATTTGCACTCACAATGATTTCTTAAGTGAGAACAACGATATGCTCTCACAATGATTTCTTAAGTGAGAACAACGATTTGCTCTCACAACGATTTGGTTATCTGATCGATTTCATAAGTGAGAACAACAATTTGCTTTCACAATGATTTCTTAAGTGAGAACAATGATTTGCTCTCACAACGATTTCTTAAGTGAGAACAACGATTTGCGCTCACAATGGTTTTGGCTTCACAACGACACGTTAAGTCACATAATGATTTGATCCTTGTAACGATTCGATAAGTTACACAATGACTCTGTCACTGTAACGATTCATTTAGTTACATAACGACTTGGTCGCCGTAACGATTTGATACAGCAAACAATGATTTGCTCACATCGTTCTATCTCTAACAACTTGGTCACAACGATTTGCTTATAGAGTCATAATGATTTGTCTCTACAACGATTTGGTTATTAATGCATAACGATTTGTATGTGCATCGGTTTGCTTGTGAGTGCATAACGATTTACATGGATAACGTCTCCTTTGCATAACGATTTCATAAGTCATGCATATAACGATTTCATGGAATATAATGTCTTGATATTTGAACTCATTTCTGAGTTCGTTGAAAAGTCAAAGTCTTCCAATATATATTTCTGACACCATGCATTTATTATGACTGAACGTATCACTGCAGTGCATGCTAATGATATCTTATATTTCCATACATATCCTACAAGCATCTTTTTAGTAGAGCAAAATGGCACTTCTATTTTGGTGAATATTCTTTCTAACGATGACTAGTAAAAGAGACAGTCCAGTTGTCTATTGTTTAATATTTAATGCATGCAGGTCTCTAACAGCACTACTCATACAACGTTGGCCCAATAAAAGCCAAAGGATATCTCTGAAGATCATCTCTCTTTACGTGCATGGAAGGCTAAAGACCGTTGAACGGGAAGCTCTTATAGGACCATGCATCTAACATATACCATAACTTAGAGACAACAGACACTTCAATGTTCAATTTTCAAATTGATGATATAAATAGAAGACTGAAGCCCCAGATTAAAGAGGGAATAACAGTCACAATTACAGTGCTTACGACAATCTTTCAAGCCCTCTGCGAGCATTCTGAAGAGCATAGTTCTCACTCTCATTTGTCCTACCTCTTGCTCTCTGAGTTTAGTGTAGATCCTTGAGAGTGCCTTTAGTACTAAGAGAGTTCATGTCTTGTAGACATTTCTACTCTCAGTTTTAGCTTCAGATCCAACATTGCTTAAGCTTGATCAAGGGGCTTGTTTTCATTTGCTCTTTTCTTCTATTTGTTCCCTTCAGGTAGAAGAAGATTAGTTTGAAAGCTGAGTGTAGAACCGCACTGGGGTTTGTACTAGGAGGTTGCTTCTGAGCCTGTAAAAGAAGTGGGCTACCTTCTTGCCCGGGAAAGAGAAGAAGACTTGGTGGGTTCCAGGGTGTTGTAATTTCCTCTTTGGGTTGTGAAGAGAAGACCAGCTATGGCTGGGTGTGTAAGTGTCCATAAGGGGGACCGTACCCATGGGTAGTGGAATCCTGAGTTGTTGCTCAGGGACTGGACGTAGGACTCTTGTGGAGAGGAGGTCCGAACCAGGATAATCCTTGTGTTGTCTGTGTGCTTGCTTTGTGTTTACTATCTTTCTTTACTAACACTAACACCCATCAAAGTGTGTTTTGTTAAAGCTTTTGTGAACAGGTTTAAGGTACTCAATATTTTTAAGAATCCCATTCACCCCCCCTCTGGGCTTGCTAGCTGGGCAACAAGTGTATCAGAGCTAGTCTCTTCGACTAAGAAGAAGATCGAATGATCTAAAGAGAAAAGATCAAATGGCAGCCCAAGGTCACTCTGAAGGTCAGTCAGTTATAGGCCACCGCTGTTCGATGGAGAAGATTACACCTATTGGAAAATAATAATGGTGTATTTCCTACAAGTCTTGACTATCAGATCTGGCCAATAGTTGAAGAAGGTGATATTTTGGTTACTAATAAAAGATATAAGTGGACTGAATATGACAAGAAGAAGATCTCCCTAAACTGCAAAGAAAAGAGCATTCTATGTTGTGCTCTTAGCAAGAAGGAATTCAATAGAATTTGGGAAAAGCTCAG
>JACBKR010005445.1:0-18301 GCA_014218235.1 Colocasia esculenta | reverse complement strand
AAATTCTGGTGCAAATCACCGGCTCCGTTCCTAGCAGCTGCAGCCTGATTTCCAGCCTGAACCACATTTTGTAAAGCCTGAGTCAATCCAGCCACGGTTTCTTGCATAGCTCGCCACTGATAGCGAGCCATGCAGTTGGGTTTAAGAGTTATGAGGGTTCTAGAGGAAAGGATAGAAACCAATTAATGTCTCTAGATATATAACAAGAGTCAATGGGTAAGGAGTGTTTTGTTCATTCTAACATATTCCCAGTCTCTACCCATTCTCACCAGGTACTATATTTAATTTCCATGACCTAGGTTCCAAAGGTATCTCCTAATCCTGAGACATATATCCTATTTGGTATTCCTAGGCTCTGATACCACTAAACTGTCATGTCCTAAGAGTTACACAGCGGATATTAATAATGCGGAATATAATTTGAGTCGATATCTCGAGACGTGAATAGTCGGCAAATAAGCCTCTAGCTAGCACGCGCTAAATGTATAACAACATACATCATCATAGGGCCCGAATATTGAACTCAACTAATCTTGTATTCAAATCTCAACTCATTGTATTCCAAATAGAAACTAATACAAGACTAAGACTCAATAAAAAGGAAAAGTATATTTTATCCCTCACTTCCTACTACATGAATCTATCACTCAAAGCAAACTACTATAACTAGGCTCATAGTTGGGACACTCATCACTCGGACGCATTCCCATCCTCGACTTGCTCTTCCTCTTGATCTTCATAGTCACCTAGATTTGGTAAAAGTAGGGGATGAGCAAAATAGCCCAGTAGGATTTATATCTTAATGTGCGGGCAATGATATAAGTGATTAGCAATTTAGAACTAGGTAAGCACGATGAATGCTGTGATATGCATGTACGAATAAAACTCATTAAAACATGATACATGAACAAGCTAGAGAGAGAGTGATTGTGATAGAGCAAGAATATAACGAGCAATATATTGTCAAAAGTGAGGTTTGTAACAAGCACGCAAGATATCATATAAATGCGGGATGGCCATATCACGCAAGCAAGCAAGCACGCACGAGCACGATCATGTAACACTAATCAGGCACGTAGACACTAATGTACACCAAGAAAAGATCCATCAAGAATGTACACCAGGACACGTGTATGTGGTTATTGTATCTATCATTCAACACGACACGCACGACTCCCAGCGCAAATGCAACGCCAGTAATCATTATACCCCATGGTAACAGTATATTTATGACTCTCCTTCATGGGGCTAGACTGGAGCCTTGGACACTCGCCGTGCCTGGTCAGCATCTCACTTATGTTTTAAATGTAGATACCCACAGTCATTAATAATGGCCAATGAGAGTTTCAATAAGTAAGCATGTGTAATGTCATGTTCATGATGATCATGAGAACATGTAATAAGTAAATTGAACATGATTTCATGAGAACAATGGTCAAGAGATAAATTTGACAGCATAACGGCATGATTTATACTTTAGTTCAATATTTACATTAACGGCTTTAGTCTAGATTGTAAATCACACTCTCGAGAACAAGATGAGAGAGGAAGTGCACGCTATCTCCAGAGAACTTCAATGGTACAACCAACTCATTGGCCATGTGGGAATCCATGGTTAGAGGAGATTTACGGAGGCCTTGGAGAAAAAGTCACTAGTCTACCGATTCGGAATGACCGGTAGAGAGTTTCCAAATCCCCAAGAAAGGGTTGCCTAGTAGTGCAAGTGTGTAGTGATGTACGCGTGTCTCAATCAAAATCCATCGGTTTCAAACTCGCGGAAAGCACTTAACATGATGGCATGCAATGAACGATGCATTTAACTGCTCATGGGTTTGCACGATTTTAAGATAATAATTATCATTTTAATCAAGCTAGAACAGTAACAGGAGCGAATCACAAGTTTCATGAATGATCACAGAATTATGAGAATAATTATAATACTGTTGATGTAATTATAGTTTTGAAATGGGTTAACCACTTTTAAGCCATTAAATAACCATCATGTAATGATTAGACCAAAAACATGCAATTTACACATTAAAAACCATGGTAAATAGACCTCGGGTATAGCGGTAAGTTTTACAAAAGAAATAAGTGGTGTTTCACTCAAAATTCTGAGAACGCTTCGCACCCCAGTAAGGGTCGCGACCGGGTCAGGACAGAACGCGACAAGGGTATGTACAGAACGCGACAAGGCAGTCAGATCAGGTAGAGAGATAGCGACGGCGCGCTCGTCGCATTCATAACACGACGAGTTTGCTGTCGTAACAAGACCTCAGAATGTGGCCTATCGCACTGTCATGTTCATAGGGTCTGTGCCTGAATTCGACTAAGAGCAGACATGTTCTTGCATTGCGGTCCAAGACTGTCCTATTTTGACACAAGGTGCTGCAAGAATAGAGAACAAATTGTACAGTGCATGAAAATTACAAAACCAGTTTTAAACCAACCTAGACGTGTAAGGGTGTCTCCAGTAAATCGTAATTATAAAACAATGATGGTTTCGACAGACTTTAATCAAGCCAAACATGAGTTATAGAAACTATGGACAGTTAAATGCAAGATTTGCTTTGCAAGGTATGATGCCGAAATAATTAGGGCTTTTTGGACAAAAGTCTCATGAATAAAGTTGTTGGGAACATGGATAGATGAAGACTATGACTTTTAAATAATTTTAAACAACCTCAAGAAGCATGATAATTCGACACAATGTAAAAGCCAAGTGCAACCTGAAAACGCAGTATCATGCAGCGACCCTCTTAATAACTCTCTAATTGTTTAGATTTGGATAAATGTTCAACACAAAACATGACAAGGACAAATAGTAGAAAAACTTTCATGTTGTGTGTTTGCTCTAATTCGGTTATGAATCGCATGGAACAGAACGGGAAATGCCCTGACAGTGCGCGACTTGGGGAAAATGCTTATAATTCAACACTACTCATTGGAATTAGATGAAACTAGTGGGAAACGAAACTTAACGTGCTGCGCTACAAATTCGTATAGGATATGTTAAGGTTTGGCACGAGAAAATCTACCTTCTGGGTTGAAGAAGTACGATTTTTCCAGAAAACCTGTGTTCAGACCACCTTCTGAAGAACGCTTAATACTCCGTGTATACTGCATGGAATTTGGGCATTCCACTTGGGTTAGAACGTAGACTTGACCCTCTTTCCAGGGGTATAAGCCTTGCAAGGTTTGGTTATGGTTTGGCTCACCTTTGGTGACTCCAAGATGACTATCTGTGCAGGTCGCAGCAGACGCAACGGGGAAGAGGAACGGCTTGGTGTGGACGATCTCCTACTCCCCAGCCACCAAGAGCTCCTCCACACGACCCCAACAAGATGTAAACTCATCCCCAAGGGTTTGGTGGAGAGTATTTAAGCATCTATGGTTTTAGGAGTCCTATTGTGACAAGGAAAGAAGAGTTGCAGTTTTGACATACTAGTTTCCTATTTTGAGAATTTCTTCCTCCATTAGAGGGTGTGAGGCTTCAGGAAACCTCCCCCAAGATTAAGCATGAATTCGGGTTGCCAAGAATGCATGTTCTCATCCCAGTTCAACTCTAATTGCTTCTTTCTAATTTCAGATTATTTAAGCTACGAATTTCTATGCATTTTCTTGCTTCATTTGATTTTTGGGTCATATATGGTCCATTGGCCCAATTATGATATTGGGTCATAAATATATAATGTTATAAGTCTCTCCAAAATTTTTATTTAATTTATGGTTGCATCGTATTCCGTGTTAACGGTTTTCCGACTTGTTTCCTAATTTGGATAATCGGTCACCATAACTCTTAAACCTAGCCCAAATAATTTTTATTGACCCAAATTCTTAATGGGTCATTAGAGGTTATTATTTGAAGTCTGTACATGATTTTTATTTAATTTTAGGACTCATCCAAGTACGTATGATAATGATTTTTTGACTTATTCATGAATTACGATAATAGTCGCGAAACATTTTAAACTTGACTAATCTGATTTTTCTTGGCCCAAATTTCTTTGTGAAACATTTAGTAATAATGTTTGGGGTTGATTTATAATTTTTACGGAATTGTTTCGATGCTTACTTGTATGTACAATAGTGGTACGTATGTTTTAAATAATCTGATATTATGGAAATTATTTATTTCCATTTATTCAAATTTTTATGTAATTAAAATTTTTGGGGTGCTACACCCTCCCCTACTTAAGAGAATTTTGTCCCCAAATTCATAGATCATTAATTGTCTTTTGAGTTTTGACCCTTGAGGTCGATTCGGATTTAATTCTTCTAACTTGTTTCAACATCGTGAAGGTTAGTCCAACATCTACACCTATGGCCACCCGTACTATTCATTTGGTTCCTTCCACTACTGTTTTCCTCCCACGGTTGTTATAACTCCATCTTACTCCACCAAAGGAACTATGATATAATTACTAGATTATCCCTTTCTAATTTCTCCTTAATGACCTCCCCCACTTAGATATGTACTAATAAGAAAAACGTCATAAGATCAGTCTAGGGGTTTAATAATCATACCTCCTGTTAGAATGTGGAGCCCGAACTCTGAAGCAGATCTCCGGGGGCAGCGCCCTCGGAAGCTAAATTTTGACTAAGTGTTGCAGGCGGACTCAGCATTCGACTGCCACAGCCGAAGTCAGAAATGAAGCAGTCGATTGAATGATTCGACTCATGTAGTCGAATGTCAGATGCGAATGATTCGACTCATGTAGTCGAATGTCACATGAAGGATTCGACTCATGCAGTCGAATGTCAATATGAAGCATTCGACTCCCTCTTCCCAGGACAGACTTTGCAGTTCTGAGGCGATTCAGAGACAACAGGACCCTTTTGCCCTTGTGTGACTCGATTGTGGCGCCCTTTCCTCCTAGTATATAAGGGGGTTTTGTCCTCTTGTGTGGCAGAGTGTGTTTTTCTTGCAGAAGAAGTATTGAAAGCTGCTGTGGTCGTGGACGTAGGAAGGCTTCTTGACTCCGAACCACGTAAAATCTGGTGTTCCTGTGTTCTTCTTCCTACCTCCTCCTCTATCTCTCTTGGTATCTACGAGTGGGTAGTGTGAGAGAGTTGTCACTGGTCTGAGGATTGTCCTCCCAACACCTCCTTCCGGGTTCCGCTTGCGTTATTGCATTCAAGCGTCCTTGACGCTTTACCACTCCTTGGTCCTTCCAACTTGGTCTTTTAGCATGGGACAGTTTGGTATACAATGTTCCTGACTCCCGCATCGCAGGCAAGCCCCGACCATCTTCCAGCACTTGTCTACTTGGTGCCCAGGCTTGTTGCAAAAGTTACAATATTCCGCTATCATTGTTTTCTTCTACTTGATCCTTTTTCCATGCCATACCCTTCCTTCCCAGTGGTTGGCCTTTTGTTGTTGTTGTAGTGGTTGTTATTGTTGTTGTTGTGGAAAGTTCCAGTTGTATCGACTGATCCTCTTTGTATGGAGGTCGGCTTTGAGATGTCTTTCCCCTTTATGCCTTCCAACTTAGCCATAGTGTCCTCTACTAGTTGAGGTCTTTGGACCATCTCAGTATAGGTTTGGATGTTGTGTGGTCTGAGCTTTTCAATGAACATGGGCCTGAGCCCATCCATGAAACGGTTAGCCTTTAATCTTTCCGTTCCCACCAGATGTGGGGCATACATAGCTAGACGTGTGAATTGAGCCTCATACTCAGCCACAGACATCCCTTTCTGTTTTAGTGCAACAATTCTACCGCTTTCTTTTCCTTAACCATTTCAGAGAAGTATTTTCCACGGAAGATCTCTAGAAATCCTGCCCACTCCAGTTTGCCAACATTAGGCAGGTGGGCTGATGTGGCCTTCCACCATGCTTGGCATCCTAGTGAATTGGAAAGTGGCCAGTAACCACCTTCTCCCTATTAGTGCATTGCATCACTTGGAAAATCCTTTCTATTTCTTCTGCCAATTCTCCGCTTCGTCTGGATCAGGGGATCCAGAGAAGCGAGGAGGGTTTAAACTCTAAAATTCTGGTGCAGATCACCGCTCCGTTCCTAGCAGCTGCAGCCTGATTTCCAGCCTGAACCACATTTTGTAAAGCCTGAGTCAATCCAACCATGGTTTCTTGCATAGCTTGCCACTGATAGCGAGCCATTGTAGTTGGGTTTAGAGTTATGAGTGTTCCAGAGGAATGGATGGAAACCAATTAATGTCTCTAGAAGATATATACAAGAGTCAATGGGTAAGGAGTGTTTGTTCATTCTAACATATTCCCAGTCTGTACCCATTCCCACCAGGTACTATATTTAATTTCCATGACCTTGGTTCCATAGGTATCTCCTAATCCTGAGATATATATCCTATTTGGTATTCCTAGGCTCTGATACCACTAAACTGTCACGTCCCGATAGTTACGCAACAGTTTTTAATAATGCGGAATATAATTTGAGTCGATATCTCGAGACGTGAACAGTCGGCAAATAAGCCTCTAGCTAGCACGCGCTAAATGTATAACAACATACATCATCATAGGGCCAAAATATTGAACTCAACTAATCTTGTATTCAAATCTCAACTCATTGTATTCCAAATAGAAACTAATACAGGACTAAGACTCAATAAAAAGGAAAAGTACATTTTATCCCCCTCACTTCCTACTACATGAATCTATCACTCAAGCAAACTACTATAACTAGACTCGTAGTTGGGATGCTCATCACTCGGACGAATTCCCATCCTCGACTTGCTCTTGCTCTTGATCTTCATAGTCACCTAGATTGGGTAAAAGTAGGGGATGAGCAAACTAGCCCAGTAGGATTTATATCTCAATGTGCGGGCAATGATATAAGTGATTAGTAATTTAGAACTAGGTAAGCACGATGAATGTCGTGATATGCATGTACGAATAAAACTCATTAAAACATGATACATGAACAAGCTAGAGAGAGAGTGATTGTGATAGAGCAAGAATATAACGAGCAATATATTTCAAGAGTGAGGTTTGTAACAAGCACTCAAGATATCATGTAAATTGCAATAAATGCAGGATGGCCATATCACGCAAGCAGCAAGCACGCACGAGCACGATCATAACACTAATCAGGCACGTAGACACTAATGTACACCAAGAAAAGATCCATCAAGAATGTACACTAGGACACGTGTATGTGGTTATTGTATCTATCATTCAACACGACAACCACGACTCCCAGCGCAGATGCAACGCCAGTAATCATTATACCCCATGGTTAACATATATTTATGACTCTCCGTCATTGGGCTAGACTGGAGCCCTTGGACACTCACCGTGCCCGGTCAGTATCTCACTTAGTTTTAAATGTAGATGCCCACAGTCATTAATAATGGCTAATTCGAGTTTCAATAGGTAAGCATGTGTAATGTCTTGTTCATGATGACGATGAGAACACGTAATAAGTAAATGAACATGATTTCATGAGAACAATGGTCAAGAGATAAATTTGGCAGCATAATGGCACAATTTATACTTTAGTTCAATCTTTACATTAATGACTTTAGTCTAGATTGTAAATCACACTCACGAGAACAAGATGAGAGAGGAAGTGCACGCTATCTCCAGGGAACTTCAATGGTACAACCAACTCGTCGGTCATGTGGATTCCATGGTCAGAGGAATTTACGGAGGCCTTAGAGAAAAAGTCACTAGTTTACCGATTCGGAATGATCGATAGAGAGTTTCCAAATCCCCAAGAAAGGGCTGTCTAGTAGTGCAATTGTGTAGTGATGTACGCATGTCTCAATCAAATCCATTGGTTTCAAACTTGCGGAAAGCACTTAACATGATGGCATGCAATGAACAATGCATTTAACTACACATGGGTATACACGATTTGAAGATAATAATTATCATTTTAATCAAGCTAGAACAGTAACAAAAGCGAATGACAAGTTTATGAATGATCACGTCATAAGAGAATAATAGAATACTGTTCATGTAATTATAGTTTTTAAATGGGTTAACCACTTTTAAGCCATTAAATACCATCATGTAATGATCAGAACAAAAACATGCAATTTACACATTAACACCGTGGTAAACAGACCTCGGTATAGCGGTAAGTTTTGCAAAAGAAATAAGTGGTGTTTTCACGCAAATTCTGTGAATGCAACGCACCCCAGTAAGGGTCGCGACAGGGTCGGGACAGAACGCGACAAGGGTATGTACAGAATGCGACAAGGCAGTCAGATCAGGTAGAGAGATAGCGACGGCGCGCTCGTCGCATTCATAACATGACGGGTTGCTATCGTGACAAGACCTCAGAACGTGGCCTATCGGGCCGTCATGTTCACAGGGTCTACGCCTGAATCCGACAGAGAGCAGACATGTTCTTGGATTGCAGTCCAAGACTGCCCTATTTTGACACAAGGTGCTTCAAGAATAGAGAACAAATTGTACAGTGCATGAAAATTACGAAACTAGTTTAAACCAACATAGACATGAAAGGGTGTCTCCAGTAAATCATAATTAGAAAAAATGATGGTTTTCAAAAGACTTTAATCAAGTCAACATGAGGTATAGAAACTTTGGAAGTTCAATGCAAGATTTGCTTTGCAAGTATGATGCCGAAATAATTAGGAGCTTTTAGGTCAAAAGTCTCATCATGAAAGTTGTTGGGAACATGGAATATATATAGACTATGATTTTTAAATAATTTTAAACGACCTCAATAGGCATGATAATTCGCACAACGTAAAACCAAGTGCATCCTGAAATGCATATCATGCATGACCCTCTTACCATGATTATAACTCTCTAACTGTTGGCATTTGGACAAAACTGTCAACATCATACATGACTAGACAACTAGTAGAAAACTTTGATGTTGTGTGTTTGCTCTAATCGGTCTTGAATCGTAGGCAACATATAAAGAACGGAAAAGCCCTGACAGTGCGCGACTGGGGAAAACGCTTATAATTCAAAATCTACTAATTGGAATTAGATGAACCAGTGGGAAACGAAAGTTAACTTGATGCTCTACACATTGGTATATGATATGTTATTTGGCCCAAGAAAACCTACCTTCTGGGTTGAAGAAGTCCCATTTTTGAGAAACCCATGTTCAACCACCTTTTGAAGAACGCTTAATACTCCGTGTATACTGCATGGAATTGGGCATTACACTTGGTTAGAACGTAGACTTGACCCTCTTTCCAGGGGTATAATCCTTGAAAGTTTTGGTTATGGTTTTGACTCACCTTTGGTCGACTGCAAGATGACTATCTGTGCAGTCGCAGCAGCAGACGCAACGGGGAGAAGAACGGCTTGGTGTGGACGATCTCCTACTCCCCAGCGGCCAAGAACTCCTCCACATGACCCAACAATATGTAAACTCATCCCCAAGGGTTTGGTGGGAGTATTTTAGCATCTATGGATTTTAGGAGTCCTATTGTGACAAGGAAGAATTGCTGTTTTGACATACTAGTTTTCCTATTTTGAGAATTTCTTCCTCCATTTGAGTGTGTGAGGCTTTAGAAAACTCCCCCATGCTAAGCATGAATTGGGTTGCCAAGAATGCATGTTCTCATCCCAATTCAACTCTAATTGCCTCTTTCTAATTTCAGCTTATTTAAGCTACAATTTCTATGCATTTTCTTACATCATTTGATTTTTGGGTCATATATGGTCCATTGGCCCAATTATGATATTGGGTCATTAATTTATAATGTTATAAGTCTCTCCAAACATTTTTTATTTAATTTATGGTTGCATCGTATTTCCGTGTTAACAGTTTTCCGACTGTTTTCCTAATTTGGATAATCGGTCAACATAACTCTTAAACCTAGCCCAAATAATTTATGACCCAAATTTATTGATGGGTCATTAGAGGTTATTATTTGAAGTTGTATATATGATTTTTTTTAATTTCATGACTCGTCTAAGTACGTGTAATAAGATTTTTCGACTTATTCATGATTACGATAATAAGCCGTGAAACACTTTAAACATGACTAATCCAATTTTTCTTGGCACAAATTTCTTTGTGAAACATTTAGTAATAATGTTTGGGGTTGATTTATAATTTTTACGGATTTTTCGATGCGTTCTTGTACGTACAATAGTGGTACGTATTTTTTAAATAATCTGATATTATGGAATTATTATTTCCATTTATTCAAATTTTTATGTAATTAAAATTTCGGGTTCTACAAATGTTATACCTTAATGTAGCCCTATGATGGTTTCTTCTATCTTCGATTCTGTTGCTTCTGGAAGGTGCCGTCTTTGCAATATCGCTCATCTCATGGTACCATGCCTTTATTCTTCCATTATCTCTCCTAACTCGATAAGCATCACTTCCTTCGCTTCTCTTCTCTCTGCCTTCACAATTAAAGATTCCTGAGGTTGTCGAACCAAGGTCCTAAGTGGATGGTGCTTCTAACCTCTAGAGAATGGTAGTCTTAGCAGTTTGGCTGAGAGGGAAGAGGGCAAAGATGCCAAGGCATCGACCAAGAAATTCTGAGAGCGAGGAGTGTGAATGTAGATGAGATGAGTTTGATGAATTGCTTATCCAGAAGTGTGACCAATCTTGATAGGCTTGAGTTTAGGGTCACAAGTGTGGTAATTAGAAAGGACCTGCCAAAGAACAAGTTGAGAAGTCTCCTATGATCTTTAGTTGGCATGCGCCTAGGAGATAGGCACGTTTGAGACCGGCTACTCGGATATGTTGTTGGTTGCAGGAACTGAAGTTGTATGCCAAGGTAATGGTGATTCCTTCTGGGGTGAGCTGAACAACACCTATGCCCTGTCCCCTAGAATTAGAGCTCCATCGAAATGAAGTGACCAGAAGGATTCGCGAGAGATAGTGATAGGTTTTCATCAGGAAAGTCTTCTTGGACCATGTCACTATGACGAAGAGGAAGGTGGGCAGGTGTTCGGCAATAGCATACCCCTTTATAGTCTTCTAGACTACAAGGTGATGTCGAACTTAGATAGGAAGCTCTGCCAATGTGCCAATCTATCGGCGAGGACTGGCTTCTCTGGGGTATCTAATGGGATCCATCCTAGAGATCTGTCACGTCTGATAAAAACCTTATTTATCAGAAATGACAGAGTATAACATGGATAGGAAACTATGTCCATACATTCCTTAATAACCTCAAAACTACGTTATTACATAGTTGTTCCTCACTATAGTTCTTTGAGAGCAGACAAATAGACCTATTCTATTACATTTGCTATTCACAATACTACAAAGAGTAAACTAGATGCTTCTGGTTGACGCGTAGATCACTCAGCACACTTCCCCTTAAACATTTGTTCCACCCGGATTACCTGAAAAGGTAGAATTATGGAGCTAACTAGCTCAGTAGGATTCAATTCAAGGAACAAGAAATACGAAGATTAGAACAAGGAATTTCATATATCATTGCTTTTGCATGCCAAGGATGATAGTGCTACGTGACACTAGATAGTGAGTTTACTGAATAGTGAACTTCAAGATTCAGAGATATATAGCAACATCATGCTCTGATTTGAACATATATAATTACACATAAAGATGACATGATGACCAATCAAACACCTAATGATGTTATGCCAAACATCCACACATCCTTTATCGTTCCGTGCGGCCACTTAAACGAATTTGGTGCTCCTCCCAAGACTGGACCAGCCCTTATTTGCCAGGCATAATTCTTAAATTGAGTCCGAGACTCACCAATTGTCATCACCACACTCTTATCCTTGTAATGAATCAAGGAAATACAAGGATTTACTCATAGTTTACTCATGGTTTTTTACACAAGAATTAAGGAACTTTGGTTCCTTCACTGATTTCAGAAATTGATAGTCATACAAACAATTTGGTTCGGAACTTGAAGTAATAATTCAGGTAAAAAGGAAGATAACATGACTTATTTTAGTAAGTGTTTAGGTGGTAAAAACTACAAATTTAAGTGGTCCATTGGTTGGAACAATTGGGTAAGATTTACAACAAGAAACAGAGCAAACAAGTGCTGGAAACATGGCACTGTCAGCACCTGTCGACAGGCACAAGCTTGCTGTCGACAGGGCTGGTTTCCAGAACTGAAATTTCAGTTCTGTGTGTTCCTGTCGATAGCAAGATAAGGGCTGTCGACAGCAACACCGTGATGGTTTTCTGGTTTCTGGAAATAGGTTCCTGTCGACAGTAAGAAGTTCGTTTGTCGACAGGTCCTACGTGAACCTTTAGAAAGTCATTAAATTTAACTTCAAATGTTCTAAAAAGTTCCTCCATCACTCCTAACATGATTAGGACCTTAAACAAATATGATTTCAGGTTTACAACTCAATGTAACATGACAAAAAGATGAAGGAAAGATCATGGAATATAAATCACATGAATGATTAACAATGAATTGAACTTAAGGGGATTTAATGGGGAGCATTCTTCTCAAACTCTTTTCTCTTTTTCCATTGATCACATTGTTGGGTTTTCATTCTAATGTTTTTAACATGTTTTTGATGATGAATAATTTAATTGAGGTTTGATACATGACAAAGAATTTGATACAATACTTGGTTATCTATGTATTCATTATACTTTACAATACATGTTTTATCATGTAGGTACAAATGCATAAAGCTAAGCTCTCACAAAACAAGTGAAAAAGATCACAAAAGTAAGGAACTAGGTCACCTGTCGATAGACCCCAATGTACCTGTCGACAGATTGCACAGGTGTGATCAGCCAGAAGACACAAAACTCATAAAACATCCATCTGTCGACAGATGCCAAGTTGACTATCGACAGATCCCACAGACCTAAACTTCCAGACATCTGTCTTCTGCACAATTGTAGACATCTATCGACAGATGCCCATCGGCTGTCGACAGATTACACAGAACCGAAGTTCCAAATTTCTTTTTGTTGCAAACTTGATGTCGCCTGCCAACAGATGGTCAGGCCTGTCGACAGATTTGGAGAATCCTCAAATACGGAAACCTTCCAAGTTATCCAAGATGGTGTTTCCAAGTCTCACGTCTCTCCATGTGAGAACACCTATATTTAAACACCTATTTGGAAGAAATCACATACAGAAGCGGCCACAACCAAAAACCCTAGAGCAAGTCCAAGATCCAAAGAAGTTGTTGCTGCTCTGTTTCAGACTGTTGTTCAGAGATCGAGAGATCCTTCGATCCAGCAGTTCCTGAAAATAGAACGTCGAGGATTCAACCTTCTCCATCGATCTGAAGCATTCAAGTCGAAGTTTGAACTCCCTCCAAGCGTTCCCAGAAGAGTTCTACATCAAGATTCATTCTTTCACTATGAACTCTTCCTGTTTTCATACTTTCACCATCCGTGTGTGTGTTGTGGTGATTCAAGAGACCCTTGTGCTTGAAATCACGTGTGTGTTGTTCTGATCGTGGTGCATATCAGAAAACACGTGTGTGTGAGTTGTAGTCACCGAACTCGCTCATAAGCAGTTTGCTCTGCGTGTGTGTGTGTGCCGTGGACGTAGGATACACGATTTGTGTACTCTGAACCACGTAAATCATCGTGTCTCGTGGTTTGAACGTTTTCACGTTAGATGTTTGATAGACACGTTGCATCTACACACCCTAGATAGACTACTATTTGATCCACACATCACCAACACATCTAAGTCTTAGTTTGATTCTACTACACATGATCAAAACTTTGTCGTGATAAAAAAAGGTTGTATTAAACTTTTAATTGACAGTAATCTATTCAACCCCCCTTCTAGATTACCATATTGGGAATTCCGCAAACCTTTTAATTGGTATCAGCCCGTTTTCTCCGATTTACTGTCTTATTTGTTTGATCTTCCGATCAGGGATTTACGGTCTAATGGAATCTAGCAAGGGATTCATGGCCGAGGGTCACTCAGTGACCAGGCCACCATTTTTTGATGGAACTAACTACCCTTACTGGAAATATCGTATGCAGGTGTTCCTGAGAGCACAGAACTACGAGCTGTGGAAATAGTCCACAAAGGCGAATATTCTCTTCCTGAGGACAAGTACATGGACCAAGGACCAGATCGCCAAGGGGACACTCAACTAGAGCGCCCTCAACATGATGCAGTGCGCGGTCCATCCCAATGAATACTCGAGAGTTTCCACGTGCACATCAGCAAAAGAGATGTGGGACAAACTCGAGCTAATTTATGAAGCTACGTCCGAGGTAAGGGAAACTAAATCAAGCATGTTGGTTTCCGAATATGAAATGTTTAAAATGACTCTACTGAAACCATCTCTGACATGTTTGCGAGATTCATGTTGATCATTAATGGCTTGAAAGGTCTGAAAAAGGAATACTCAGAAAGTGATTTGGTGAGGAAGATTCTTCGGTCTCTTCCATCCTCATGGAACACCAAAGCCACTGTCATTGAGGATTCCAAGGACCATTCAAAAATGAAATTGGATGAACTCATTGGCTCACTGATGACTTATGAATCAACATGAAAAGAAAGGAAACTAAAGAAAATCCTAGGAAGCCACTTGCCTTGAAGGCTTCCAGGAAAAATTCCTCAGCTTCCAAAAAGGTCATTCAGGAAAGTGGTGAGTTTGAATCGTCTAGTGAGAGTGAAAATGATGAGGATTGATGAGGAAAGTCACCATGAGGAGATGGATAGCCTGAAACTTAACTCCAAGAAGTTCAAAAGAATAGATGATTTAATGAACTCCTTTGAAACTCTTCAAGGTGAGCATGATAAACTGAAAGAAAAATTGGAAAAGACTGAAGAAAATCTAAAGGGCAAATCTGAAGTCTTGTCAAGGTTTGTTAAGGGAAACAAAATCTTGATGCAATCTTGGGTCAAATATTTTGTTCCAAAACATGGGCTTGGGTACCAACCAGTAAAACAAAGAAAATTGGAGAAAATTTTGATAACGTCTTTTGTTGAATCAAGCCCAAGCACAAGTATGTATACCACCACAAAGAACAGCAAAACCCAAGTTAATGGTAAGCAACCCCAAAACAAGCAAAGAAGCCTAATGCTGGCACAATTCCAAGATCTGTCATAGCCCCAAAGAGAGCTGTCGATAGGTCTGGAAATCAAGCCCAAAAGAAAAACTAACAAAGCAACAGAAAGGAAAAATGCCAATGCATGATCCAAAGAATGTCAAGCCCAATATTGTTAAGAAACCATCTTCATGCAAATCTGTAAAAAGATTCGGCACATTGAAAAACAATGCTCGAACAATCCACACAATCATAAATTCAAACAAGTTTGGATTCCAAAGCATTTACTGTTTGGCATGAATGATACCTTGGCACCCAAAGTAATTTGGATACCAAAACCTCTTGTCTAATCCACATGTGCAGGAATGCCTAGCAGCCCATAATCAAACAAATGGTACTTGGATAGCGGCTGCTCGAGGCACATGACGGGCGACAAAGGAAATTCTGTATGCTCGTGGAAAAAGATGGAGGTCAAGTCATATTCGCAGGTAACAACAAAGGCCAGATCATCGGCTCAGGTAAGGTCGGTAAGTTTGCCTCTAACTCAATAGAATGTGTTACTTGTTGATGGCCTTCATCACAATTTGCTTAGCATAAGTCAATTGTGTGATAAGGTCATAAATTGTCTTTGAGTCTAATTCATGTCAAATTCTTGATAAGGAAACAGGAAGTCTGAAGTTTTCTGGAAAAAGAATAAATAACATCTATATGGTTGACTTAGATGATCCAGAAAATAATGATTTGTGTCTTGTAGCAAACAAACAGGACGAGCTTACATTGTAGCATCGTAGACTTGGTCATGCTAGTTATAATGTGTTGCACAAGATCATGAGGCTCAAACTGGTAAGTGGACTTCCTGAAATTCCATTCAATAAAAATGAAAATTTTTGTGATGCATGTGCACAGGGAAAACAAACACGGAAATTCTTCAAATCAAAAGCATCGGTGAGTACTTCTAAAGCTTATGAACTGTTGCACATGGACCTATTTGGACCTACGAGAACACTAAGTCTCAATGGCAAGCGTTATGGTTTTGTCATTGTAGATGATTTCTCTAGGTTCACTTGGGTAAAATTTCTGGCTCACAAGAATGAAGTATGAAAGTATTTGAAGAATTTTACAATAAATTGAGCATGGAAATGTCAACAAAATATGCTCCATCCGCACTGATCACGGGGGAGAATTTGAGAATAACTCCTTCTCTGATTTTTGCAGGAACCAAGGGATAGAACATTTGTTCTCCTCCCCAAGAACTCCAAAACAAAATGGGGTTGTGGAGAGGAAGAATAGAACCTTGGTGGAGATGGCTCGCACGCTTCTGGTCGAGAATCAATTAGCAAGAACCTTTTGGGCAGAAGCGATAAACACGTCATGTTTCATTCTTAACAGAGCCATGGTAAGACCGATATTCAAGAAAACTCCCCATGAACTTCTGAAAGGTAAGAAACCCACCATTGGGTATTTCAGAGTTTTTGGTTAAAAAGTGTTCATACATAACAATGATAAAAATGATTTGGACAAGTTTGAAGCCAAGAGCGATCAAGGTATTTTTCATGGATACTCTGAACACTCTAGAGCCTATAGGGTGTTTAATCTGAAAAGTAGAACATGGAAGAAACTCCACATGTATTTTTGATGAATCTCAAATCAAGCCTAACAATGCAAATGCTTACAGGTTTGATGAAACTGAAGGAACAACCCTTGAGGAACTACAAAGAAAAGGAAAAGAAAAATATCAAGTTGTTTCAAAATCAAAGAGTGGATTCCTTCGTAGGTATGATGATGAAGATGACATTCTTCAGTTCAGAAATCAAGAAGATGTACCTGAAAAAGATCCACAAGAGGAAGAACCTCAAATTGAACCACCTCAAGTACTTCCTCCTCCAGAACAACCTCCTCAAATGCAAGATCTACCCGGGCCTTCAACAGTCACCAATGTGAGGTACTCTAAAGATCACCCCCTTGAGAATGTGATAGGAGACTTAAATGAGTCGGTTCAAACTAGATCTAACGTTAATCAAATAGTTGAATAGGACCATTTAGCTTTTGTCTCTCAAGTGGAACCAAGAATGTTGAAGAAGCCTTAAAAGAAGATTCATGGATTGATGCTATGCATGAGGAGCTAGGATAATTTCAAAGATATAATGTCTGGAGTTTAGTTCCTAAACCCCTGAAATGTCTGTCATAGGTACAAGATGGGTCTTTAGAAACAACTCAATGAAGAGGGTAAAGTGGTGAGAAACAAGGCTAGACTGGTTGCAAGGGATATAATCAGGAGTTTGGTGTGGACTTTGAAGAATCCTTTGCACCTGTAGCTAGGCTAGAAGCGGTTAGAATTTTATTAGCATATGCATGTTCAAACAAGTTTAAATTGTATCAAATGGATGTCAAAACTACCTTCTGAATGGCTACATAAAGAGGAAGTCTATGTCTCTCAACCACCGGGCATTGAAGATCATGAGAAACGTAACCATGTCTATAAGTTGCACAAGGCTCTCTATGGTTTGAAACAGGCGCCCCGAGCTTGGTACGACAGACTAATCACGTTTCTGGTAAGCAAAAACTACTCAAGAGGTAAAGTAGACCAAACTCTCTTTACAAAGAAAGTTCGCACACACATCATTGTTGTTCAAGTTTATGTGGACGACATCATTTTTGGATCTACTAACCCTTCACTATGTGAGGAATTTTCCAAACACATGCACAGTGAATTTGAGATGAGTCTAATGGGGGAGCTTCATTCTTTCTTGTTTGCAGGTCAAGCAAATGAGAGGATTCTTCTACTAAACAAGCAAAGTATGTCAAAGAGCTACTAAAAAGGTTCAGTTTGAACAAACAAAGCCTGCCTCAACACCCATGAGCACAAGTATAAAACTGGAAAAAGATGAGAAAGGTAAACCGGTAGATGCCAAACAATTCCGAGGTATGATTGGCTCACTCCTCTATCTTACTGCAAGTAGACCGGACATTCAATTCAGCGTTTGCCTTTGTGCTAGATACCAATCTAGTCAAAAGGAAAGCCATTTAATTGTAGTTAAGAGAATATTTAGATATCTCTCAGGTACGTATGACTTGGGTCTTTGGTATCCAGCAGGTAGTAGATTTGACTTGGTTTCATATTCTGATGCTGACTATGCTGGATGTAAAATAGACAGGAAAAGCACTAGTGGCTATTGCCAAATCCTTGTGGTTGCATAGTTTCGTGGGCATCCAAGAAGTAACACTCAGTTGCACTCTCCACTGCAGAGGCAGAATATGTTGCTGTAGGGAGTTGTGTGGCACAAGGGTTGTGGATAAAAAGTCAATGTGTGACTATAACATCGATATTGGATGCACACCTATCCTATATGACAACACTAGTGCAATCAATCTATCAAAGAATCCCATTCAAC
>JACBKR010005444.1:0-18245 GCA_014218235.1 Colocasia esculenta | reverse complement strand
GTGCTGCCTGTAGACAAGAGGGCGAGATGCAGCAATACCTGGAAGAGAAGAAGGCTTCACAGAAGAGGCCTGCAGCTACATTCCAGAGGCAGACAAGAAGAAAGTAGTGTACCAGGCACCGCAACGTCCAGTAACACCAGCAGTGCACAGGTACCTTCTCAATGTTCCCCTGGTGTGAAGAAGGAGTGTCCCCATTGCGGAAGACACACGGTGGTTCCGAGTGTTGGATGATTGCGGGGAAATGCTTGAAGTGCGGAAGCAGCGACCACAAGATCAAGGATTGTCCGAGACTTCAGCAGGGAGTCCAGCGCGGAGCGCCAGCCCCAGCAGCAGTAGCAGCAGCAGCCAGCTACAGGAAGACCAGGAAGGCCTCGAGCCCCAGCTCGAGTGTTTGCCCTAGCACGAGAGGATGCCGAGCAGGCGGAGCATGTCACCGAAGGTACGTTTTTACTCTAGGTGTGCACGCTCGGTTTTGTTTTTACGGTGCCACTCACTTGTTCATTTCCGAGAGGTTCGCTAGGCAGTTAGCTTTAGAGTCAGCATAGAGTCTGAGGAGTAGAAGTCCCTTTGTTTGTGCACACACCTGCGGGTACGGTATCGACTAGGAAGTGCATTCCGTCGTTACCTGTGTGCATTGAAGATAGAGTCCTAGAGGGTGTTTCTTCTTGCTAAAGATGAAGGACTTTGATGCTATTCTTGGTCTGGATTGGCTAGAGGAGCACTATGCGCTAGTAGATTGTCGTGGAAGAGGATTGTTTTCCGCATTCCTGGTGAGGACGAGTTCTCTCATCCCTTGCCAGGAACTTGGCGGGAAAGTTGGTCATCTCTGCCATGAAGGCGATGCGCATGGTAAACAAGGGTTGTGACGCTTTTCTTGCCAGCGTGGTGTTAGTACCTGAGGCTGATGAGACACCTACTCTTGCAGAGATCGAGGTAGTGCAGGATTTTCCAGACGTTTTTCCCGATGATTTGTCTGGATTTCCACCGGATAGAGAGATAGAGTTCACCATAGAGTTGCTTCCGGGCACCTCTCCTATCTCAAAGGCTCCATATCGGATGGCACCTGCGGAGTTAGCCGAGTTAAGGAGGCAGTTGCAAGAGTTGCTAGATAAGGGATTTATTCGCCCTAGTGTTTCCCCTTGGGCACACCTGATTTTCGTCAAGAAGAAAGATGGGTCACTTAGGTTATGCATTGACTACAGGAAGATAAACCAAGTGATAGTGAAGAACAGGTATCCCTTACCTCGTATTGATGATTTGTTTTGACCAGTTGCAAGATGCATCAGTCTTTTCTAAGATTGATTTGCGATCTGGTTATCATCAGTTGAGGATTAGGAGTAAGATGTGTCCAAGACGGCATTCAGATCCCGTTACGGACATTATGAGTTTTTGGTCCTTCCTTTCGGATGACCAACGCCCCTGCAGCGTTCATGGATCTCATGAACAGGGTTTTGTTTAGGCCTTATTTAGATAGCTTTGTTGTGGTGTTTATTGATGATGTGCTGGTCTACTCTCCGATGAGGCCACACCCATCAGCATTTGAGGGTAGTGTTAGAGGTTCTTCGTGAGCACAGACTGTATTCTAAATTCAGCAAGTGCGATTTCTGGTTGCGCGAGGTTCATTTCCTCAGGCATGTTATCTCCGTGCTGGTGTGCAGTTGATCCAGCAAGGTCCAGGCAGTTATGGATTGGGAGACTCCCAGACTCCTTCGGAGATTCGTAGTTTTATTGGTTTGGCTGGTTACTATCGGCGATTTATTGAGGGATTTTCATCCATCGCCGCCCCATTGACTCAGCTTAACAGAAAAGGAGTGAAGTTTGCCTAGTCCGAGAGGTGTGAGAGTAGTTTTCAATTGTTGAAGACTAAGCTCACGTCAGCTCCGGTGTTAGTCTTGCCGAGCGGTGTAGAGGGTTTTGCTATCTACACGGATGCGTCTCAGATTGGCTTAGGCTGTGTGCTAATGCAGAAAGGAAGGGTAGTGGCTTATGCTTCTCGTCAGTTGAAGGAGCATGAGAGGAACTATCCAACTCATGATTTGGAGCTCGCAGCAGTGGTTCATGCACTAAAGATCTGGAGGCACTATCTTTATGGTGTCAGATTTGAGGTGTTTACCGCCACAAGAGCTTGAAGTATCTTTTCTCCCAAAAGGAATTAAACCTAGGCAGAGAAGATGGATCGAGTTCTTGAAGGACTATGACTTCGACCTTTAGTATCACCCTGGGAAGGCGAATGTCGTAGCTGATGCTCTAAGTAGGAAGAGGTCATCTCTCCAGCAGGATGGAAGATGTTGGAGGATGCGGCTGTGCGATGGCTGAGTTAGAGCCCTTATGTCAGGCTTTTGTAGCTCAGTTGTCTCCCTAGGTCCTCGATTTTGGATGAGTGATCGAGCAACAGAAAGCCGACCCTAGACTCCTAGAGTTAGTAGGCAAGGCGGGCATTGCTCGTGATGAGGATGGTGTGATTAGATTCATCATCGCGTCTGTGTCCCTGATTTGGTTGAGGTCTGTGAGCATGTGTTAGCAGAGGCTCATAGATCGCGATTCTCTATCATCCGGGTAACACTAAGATGTACCAGGATTTGAAGAGGTCCTTTTGGTGGTCCGGCATGAAGAGGGATGTGGCGGATTATGTGTCCAGATGTTTAGTGTGCCAGCAAGTGAAGGCCGAGCGACAGCGACCATCTGGCCTTATGCAGAAGATGGAGATCCCAGTATGGAAGTGGGAAGCTGTCACTATGGATTTTGTTTCGGGTTTGCCTCGTCTAGACGGGGTAATGACTCGATTTGGGTAGTCGTAGATAGATTCTCGAAGACTGCGCATTTCTTGCCTATGAAGAAGAAGCAGTCAGTAGAGAGCTTGGCTAGATTGTATGTAGTAGCATATTAGATTGCATGGTGTGCCGAAGTCGATCATTTCGGATCGAGATCCGAGATTTACTTCGAGATTTGGAAGGGTCTTCAGATGCGTTAGGTTCGGAGCTAAAGCTCAGTTCGACGTTTCATCCCCAGACAGATGGACAGTCCGAGAGGACTATCCAGACGCTCGAAGATATGTTGAGGGCGTGTGTGCTGGATTGGAAGGATGATTGGGAGCGTCATTTACCTCTAGTGGAGTTCGCATACAACAACAGCTTTCATGCGAGTATTGGTATGACTCCATTTGAGGCGTTGTATGGTAGGCCCTATAGATCTCCTTTGTGTTGGAGGAGACAGGCGATAGGCAGCTGATCGGTCCGGAATTAGTTCAGGAGACTTCAGAAAAGATCCAGCTTATCAGAAGAGGCTTGTTGCGGCACAGGATAGGCAGAAGAGCTATGCCGACAACAGGAGGAGGATCTAGAGTTCGAGGTAGGTGAGCATGTCTTTTTGAAGATATCGCCTACGCGTGTGTGTTTAGATTTGGCAGGCATAGTAAGTTGAGCCCTAGATTCATTGGCCCGTATGAGATTCTCGACGATTGGGCAACGTGGCATATGAGCTAGCTTTACCCCAGCTTTAGCTAGTGTTCATCCCGTTTTCCACTTGTCTATGCTCCGGAAGTATGTCCGAGATCCATCTCAATGATTAGCCACGAGCCAGTGGAGATACGCCAGATCTTTCGTATGAGGAGCAACCAGTAGCTATTCTTGACCGGAAGGTTCAGCATCTCCGGAACAAGGTATGCGTCAGTGAAAGTTCTATGGCGGAACTTCTCGCGAGAGGAGGCTACTTTGGGAGCTTGAGGATGTGATGAAGAAGAAGTATCCCGTTTGTTTGAGTAGTTTTGTTTAAACTTCGAGGACGAAGTTTCTTTAAGGGGGAGAGGGTGTAAGGCCCTCGAATTTGTTGTATTACTTTATTACGTGTAAATAATTCATGCTTCGTATGCATAGATGTACATATCTACGTACGTATTAACTAGTTATACTTGTGTGCGCATGTGTATATTAGTTGTAAATAGTGTATGAATTGCATGGTGGTAGTGTGTACATGATGGTATATATATATGTATAGTTAAGCATGGTTTCTGCATGTTTAAGTTCTGGCCGAAGGGCCAAATTGGCGTCAACATGGATGGACGTCCATGCTGAGTCAGCGTCCACCTCGATGGACGCTAATACTTAAGTCAACGACCATGGATGTGGACGTTAATATCTCTGACCTGCATGCGTTGCAGACCCCGAAATTCCGAGGGCAAGCAAGCCAACCATTGGGAGATGTCCCCAACGGCTATCAGGCCATCCATCACCCCTCCGGGATATCCCAAACCACTCTCCTATATCCAAACCCCTTCTGCACCAGAAGAGCTCTCTTGACTCTTGGAAGAGAGGAGAGAAACCCTAGCTCTAGCTGTGAGAAAAACCTGAACTTGGCAACTGAATCCGGGGACTGAGGCTTCTCCCGGCGATCTACACTGACTGGAGGATAGCTGGGGCATAGCGGAAGGCTTCCCCGACGTTGGTTTGGCGTCTACATCGACCAAGAACCCAGAGCAAGAAGATTTGGAGGCTTCTTGGGACTGCCCAAGGAGAGCTTCATCAACATCTTTGATCCCTTTAAAGATTTAATTAGAGGCAAGTAACCCATACATTTCGTCCATGTAGGTGTCTAGTAGGGTTTTACTATTTTTATGAGATTTTATCGTGTCCTGGATCCCCCACATTCTCTTTCTTTTGGAGCTCGGGTCTGTGTTTTACACAGACCTGAACTTGACGACAAGACCCATTGCCGTTAAGATCTTCATTAACGCCAACGATGTTGCCGTTAAGCTCCATTAACGCCAGACTGTGCCGTTAAGTTCTTCAGGGCAGAACAGTGAGCTGTTCTCCCTTCTATACGATTAATTTCCGAAGTGTTTTCGCATGAGGATATAATGTAATCATATATGTTATGTAAAATAGACAATGCGACGTATCTTTTATTTTCTGTGCTTTTTGGTGAATGGCATGAATTGTTAAACTATTGAAATACATGTTTGGAAAATGGATTTTTGCATGTTCACCTATTGTCTACATGATCCCTGAAGAATGGAAAGCCCAATTTCTAGACTGTGTATATACTTATCAGTCTATGCCCTGCAATTTGAGAATTTTTCATGATTGTGGGATTTACTGTACTTTCTATTTTGGAAATAGAAGACATGCGTAGGATTTGTAAAATTTACAGTAAATTGGTGTGTTGTGCAATAAATCCGGGAAAATTCATGTGATGATGTGTATGTTAGGTTCCGGGCTATGAACTGTCAAACTGGATATTCATGTTATGTTCCATGTTAAATCGAATTATGAATGACATAAGTTGCATGTTTTAATTCCTGTAAATGTAATATGATCAGAAAAATATGAAAATTTGCATGTGCGATTATAACCTGAAATTTGTCTGTGGTTAAAATCTCATGTTATTTAGATAACTGTAGAGTGCTCTATGAAATTCCTGCGAAAACGAGTGTTCAACGCTTGCTAAAATGACATGTTTGATTATGCATGTTTCAACCTGACTAGTGTAAGTACTGATGTTTGAATTTGTCAGCAGTAGTATCATGAATAGGAAAACAGAGCCATGTGTATAAGTGAGGAATGTAAAGACATGTGAAATATGTGTGTTAAAATCGGAATGTGTAAGGTGTAAGATGGTGCCATGTGTGACACTGCTTCATACATGGCCGTGGAACCGTACCATGAAAAGTCCCCATGGGAAGGTTCAATGTGTTAAGATCCTAAGGGCATTAGGAAAATCATTGAGTGGACAAGTACCACTGTTAGGGTGGAGACTTGTTCTCCCGGTCTGCGCAGTCCAGAGTCGTCACTGTATTGCCTAGGTGACGTCTATGTCTATGTGTTATGTGATGTGTCCTTCTAATGGTGGTTTGGACTATGTGTCAGGGCACTAATTGTGAAATGTGAATGTGATTATGTGTAAATCGTGTAGTGTGAATATGTGTAAATGTGCAATGTGTAAAAGAGAACTATGTGAATAAGTAATGTGTAAACATGTGAAACCATTATGTTGAATTGTGAAATTGTGGTCCATGATATGTTAATGTTAAATCATGTCAAAACAGCAACCTTAATGTGTATGAAATGATAAATTGCATGTGCAAAATGTGTAGAATCCATGTTAGGAATGTTTCCTTTTATGTAGGCAAGAATCCCATGTGTGGTTGCTCCCATGCTATAGCTTGATATGAAATATAGCTTTCATGTGATTGAATGAGTAGAAAGTATGTGGTAGGATATTTATTTGATGGCATAATCATGTACCATGTTTTTTAAAATTTTGTAGAGATATCATGATAGTTGCCTTAATATTGTCTAACCATGCTTCATGCTTGATTTGATGCTAATGATTTAAATGCCATGACGAATGCATGAATGACTGTATGGAGTTTATTTGCTGAGTCTTTTTAGACTCACTCCTTGCCTCGGTACAGTTAGTTGGTGACCACATCGTTTAGAGGAGACCGTGGAGAGTGACTCCACGCGTGGCGAGTAGCCTGGTGGAGTTGTCATCGTGACTTTTTGCTTTCATTGTATGTAATTGAGGCATTGTAATAGAAACACTATGAATTGTGGAAAACTATGTATTTGAATTTAGTACTTCATTATGTGGACTTTATTCTTTTAAAATTGTCATGGGATCATGTTGTTAAATGTGGATGATGGAATGAAATGAAAGACCTTGTTCTTTTACTTCTGCTACTCGCTGTATCTATATTTGTATGTATCTCAATCATGTGATAGTGTTTGGGTAAATGCCCCACTGTGATACGTTCACTATACCGACGTGGGGTATAACCGTACCGGTATAATGAGGGTCGTCACAAATCTTCTGCTTTCTATTTGTGTTTGTTTTGCTCGGTTTCTAGGGAGTTTCCCTACGGAGCTAGTGACTCGGAGCCTCACCCCTTACTCTTTCAGGTGAGGGAGAGCAAGAGACCTCACACCCGTCGTCTAGTTCTGAGCCGCACCGTAGCGGAGGGTCTGCACCACCGGCAGTGTAATTTACTTTTCTGTTGTACCCTCGGGGTATGCCCCAGGTTGTTGTTGTAGTTTGGTTACATTTGTGCTATGCTATGTACATGTCTAATAATAATTGGAGATTGGTAGATCTTATATATATTTGAGCTGGTTCCTTTACATTCCTACGGACTAGTAGTTGATATCCCTTGCGAGGCTTTGGCCCGGTCGTGGGAGGCAGACTCTATTAGGCACGTTATTGGGTTAACGGTCTGAATAACGAGGGCCGTCACAATAGTTGTGTCAGGCTTTCATGGCAAGTTGTCTACCAATCCATAGTTCTGACAAGTGATCGAGCAGCAGAGAGCTGATCCTAGATTCTGGAGATGGTGGGCAAGGCAGGCATTGCTCGTGATGGGACGGTGTTTATTAGATTTCAGAACCGAGTTTGTGTCCCGATGTTGTGGATGTGTAACGCCTCTCTTAGACCCAGTACATTTATACCAACTCACATTGGATCTAACAGATGTATTACGTGGAATAAATCCAACAATTGACGGTACAGGTTGAGATATACACAAATGACAAATAATTCCATATAAGCACGGAACATGGAACTATATGAATGTAATTACATTATACTCAAATGTAAAGTCTAGTGCATAAGAGAAATAACAATAGTCCCAAATTTATTACATTTCATATCCAATTGCATAAAGGGAAAATACATATAGTCCTCACATACAAGAGTCACTCTAAACCTCTCACCATCTAAGTCCCACGTCCTCTTGCTCCGAGTCATTGTGACTAACTCCTGAGTGTCCTCTGGTTCTCCTGAAATGTTAAGCAAGTATGAGTCTACAAGACTCAGCAAATCACATGAAAGACAGTTCATGATATTATAAATATAATAGGTTTAAACATGGTAACATATTATCATTCATTGCATGATATCATATACTCCTCCTACTAACATGGTTCTAGATCAATTGGCAATCATTTCATTTCATAGCATTCTAATTATTATGAAATAAACCATGTCATGCATGCATAAATCCACATCTTATTTACTAACATTGAAGTAACATGTTCTTACATATAACATGTTATCATTTTTTCTCATGGTTTCTACTTATTGTCATGTAATCATGTAAACTATTTCAATGAAAACCTTATGCTACATTATGCAATATGTAACAGTTCTCATGTAACAATGGACCATTTAGACATGTAGCAATTCTTTCATATATCAATTTGCATGTAATTCATGTAACATTTAACACATAGACATGTTAGCATGAAATCATGTAGACAATGTTCATGTAGGCATGTAGCATGTTAGGTCATGTAGGCATGTAGACATTTCATTTATTTGCCAAGACATAGCCCGCACTATAATAGAGATCATTAGTCATTTATCATTCACTTATCACCTAGGCAATGCAGTGATGAAGTCATGGTATTTGCGCAAAACTGGGGAAAGTCCTTCCCACCATAACCGGTAGAACTTGTCTACCTCTATAATTTCAATCCGTTGCCCATGGATTCAATAGATCATTTACATGTAGGTGAACCATTACCATAGGGCATCTATAGTTGTTGTTCCTTTAGGAATCTCTAATATAGCTATACTTATTGGCATTTCATTTCAATGGCACTAACATGTATGATATCATTTATTTTTTCATTCATGCAATTGCAATAACCTATAGCATGTCTTTCTAGTTCTGAAATTCTACTTTTTTTGCACGACAGTCCCTTATCATGATAATAAATGCAACACATTCCATCATGTACATACTTGTATTTTATTTAATTTCTACATGGACTTACTATTCAGAAATTCATAACAGAATGTACAGATGTCTAAAAATTCCAAAATTTAAAAAAAAAAATCAGAATCAAGATATACTACACATGCCAATTTCGTATTTTTCTGATCTCTATAACTATTTTTCATGATTAATTCCATCAATTCGATTAATTAACATACTACAACACCTAGTAAAAGATCATGGAATTTATACAAAACAGAGAACCACTGGTAATGCATTATCTCCCACAGTAATTCAGCCTTCAACCATCCATATTCTAACATACATCATCATTTTATAATCCATTTTGTCAATCTAACATCAATAACATTCATATATATTATATATATATAATAATATATATATAAATAGCATGTTTACTATTGCAATAATCGGTCCATATTATAACAGTAAACAAACACCCTAAACATCACATGGCCGAAACTCATACAAGCATGGATCATATAGAATAATGAAAATCAGTTTTCTGGAAAAACATGATACTGATAAACTTGACAGCAAGGTATGTGGCGTTTACTGAAGAGATGTCCACATACTTTGTTGTTAAACCTAAATAGACGGCGGAACATAGCGCCGTTAACACATATTGACGCCAGCACATAGTGCCATTTACATATAAACAAAGTCAGAAACGAACGTTGTTCACATGAAGTAGACGGCAGTCGATCGCCGTTTACAAGATATCGACGGCAAGCGATCTGGACGTCTAGTTTTTATGCGCAGAAAACACAGAAAACCCTACATGAAATAACGCCACTTCTACCCCTTCCCATACGTTATTTGCATGCTTTAAAAGTACAAAAAAATGGTAATCTATAGTTATCTATCCTAAACTGAACCCCCATGTACTTGCCTTTAACCCTCCTCAGGAGTGACGATTCTAAGCTCAAAGATGCCTGCCTCGTCTGTGAGGCAGTCCCTTTCCTTCGACTTCAACCGCTCCAATCCTCCTCCAACGTAGCTCCTTCACTTGTATGAGTTCCCGATCACGAAGCTAGATGCACCACCTTGGTCTAGAAGCCTCAAGAACGCACGAACCAGCACTGCAACCCCTTTCCTTGCCCTCTTTCTCTCTTCTAAAAACCAGCGTGAAAACCCCTATCTAGTTGCAAAATCCGGTCTTATAAAGACCTATCCTGCGATGGCCAGTCTAAATCCTGACCCTAGGATGCGAAACACTCGGATCTAGCCTAATAAAGACTATTAAAACAACCGATTTCTCTTGCTCGGAACGGAAATATCAAAAACAGGCAAGTCAGCTTAACGTCAACTAGGTTATCGTCAGGAACAATGTAAACGTCCATCGATAGTGTCGTTTACAAGCTTGCCCAAATTTGAGAATTCTAAAAATAATAAAAGACACAAGAGTATGTCGTTAACAGGAAAAACGGTAGGCGATCTTGCCACTAACAGGACTTAACGCCAAGAGATGTTGACGCCAAATTCCACACTGATCAGCATTCAAAATTCATGCAGAAATAAACATACAATATGCAAATAAATTCAAGAAAATCTTTCTAGGGCACTACAGGATGTTTGTGAGCGATTACTTGTAGAAGCTCACAGGTCAAGGTTCTCCATTCATCCAGGCAACACCATGTTGTACCAGGACTTGAAGAGATCCTTCTTGTGGTTTGGCATGAAGAAGGATGGGGCAGAATTTGTGTCCAGGGGTTTGGTATGTCAGCAGGTAAGGCGAGAGGGGAGAGACCATCGGGCCTTATGCAGAGGATGGAGATACTTGTATGGAAGTGGGAGGTAATCACCATGGATTTTGTGATAGATTTACCCAGATCAGCTAAGGGCAATGACTCGATTTGGGTGGTTGTTGACCGTTTCTGTGGTAGGGTCTTCAGGAGGCTTTCAGTTCTCAATTGAAGCTTAATTCAGCATTTCACCCTCAGACAGATGGCTAGTCTGAGAGGATGATCCAGACGCTCGAGGATATGTTGAGAGTGTGTGTGCTTGATTGGAAGGGTGATTGGGAGCGTCATCTACCTCTTGTGGAGTTCGCCTACAACAACAGTTTTCATGCAAGCAACAGCATGCCTCCATTCGAGGCTCTATATGGGCGGCTCTGTAGATCTCCTTTGTGCTGGGAGGAGACATGTGATAGACAGTTGGTTGGTCCAGAGTTAGTGTAGGAGACTTCGGATAAGATTCAGCTTATCAGGCAGAGATTGGTTGCAGCAAAGATAGGCAGAAGATACATCGACAACATAATGAAGGACTTAAGTTTGAGGTTGGCGAGCATGTATTCTCTCAAGGTTTTTCCTACCCGAGGCATGGTCAGGTTGGCAGGCATAGAAAGTTGAGCCCGAGATTCATTGGCCCGTTTGAGATTCTCTAGCGGATGGGCAGTGTGGCATATGAGCTAGCTTTACCCCCAGCGCTAGCTAGTGTGCCACCAAGTTTTCCACGTGTCTATGGTCAGGAGATATGTGCGAGATCTGTCTCAGTTATCAGTCACGAGCCAATGGAGATTCAACAAGACTTGTCTTATGTAGGGCGACCAGTAGCTATCCTAGATCGGAAGGTTCAGCACCTCAGGAACAAGAGTATTGCATCTGTGAAGGTGTTATGGAGGAATTTCTCTCGAGAGGAGGCTACATGGAGCTTGAGGATGCCATGAAGAAGCAATATCCCCATTTGTTTGGTTAGTATTTATGTTCTATCTTCGAGGACGAAGTTTTCTTTTAGGGGGAGAGGGTGTAAGGCCCTCAATTTTGTGCACATAATATTGTTTATTTCTGTACATTAATATATTTATTTAAGTGCATATAGTATTTAATTATTGTTGTATGTATATGTTTGTTGATGTTTTATGTTCTGCTCGAAATCCATGTTAACGTCAACATAACTTGATGTTAAGCGCATGTTAACGGCAACTTATGTGCCATTGATTGAGCAGCCAGAGGATCTAGATGTCAACATCGATTGACGCCTATTCCAGTGATGGCAGCAAAGTGTCCGTTTACTTCTCCAGCTGTGTTTAGGATTCCAGATCTAAAACAACTCCGTTTTCTACGGTGTTTGTTTAGGAAACCAATCCCCAATGGTCAGGACTCCTAATGCTAGGTTTACCCCGACTCTTAGCCTATATAACCTAGAGATCTGGTTAAGGGAGGAATTTTCTCACCTAGGGATTTTTGGTTTCCGGGAGAGAAAAAGAGCAAACCTTGAGACCTTTGATCCGGCATTTGGGAGACTTCACCGGCAATCTTCATCGACTGGAAGGTGCATCTAGAGGTGAAGTAGCTTCCTTGACTCTGGGAGACCATCTGTGCATGTGTGGGGACCGGATTTGGGGCTGAAAGATTCACCTTCTTGGCTTGGCTGAGGAGTGCTTCATCACCTAATTTGATCATCTGGGGTTTATTTAGGCAAGTAACTTAGGGGTATCATCCCTAGACATATCCCATAGAGTTTATGTAACGTCGCGCGTTTTTCGGATCCCCATGGATCCAGGTTTAGTGGGTTTGCTGGCCAATGTGAGGCCCATTAGTGTTGTGTGTTCTTGTTAGATCCTTACCGGGTTTGGTTTGGGTCTGTGTTGGTGTTCAGCTTGCTGGACACAGTGTGTTGGCGTCCAGGTGGGTGATGTCGACTGTGTGTTGGCGGCAGTGGTGTGCCGTTAACATGGTGTTAACGTCATCGATGAGGACGTCGACTGTTGAACTTGGCGTCAAGCTTTGTGGACGTCTAGTTGTGGCGGTCTGGTTAAACGGCCAAAGGGTTGACGTTAACCTGGCATGCCTGGTTTTATGGCAGACCCGAGCTCTGTTCTTTCTCCTCCTTCTCCCTTCCTCTTCCCCCACCTTCACCCTTGAGCTTCTTCGCGAGTTCTGACGGTCGGCGGGAGCTCGTGGGAAGGCCGTGGTGGGCGTGGTAGCGACAGATCGAGCGGGGAATGACGATTGGAGCGCGGTGTTCGTGGGACGTTTCTCGGGTTTCGGCGTGATTTGAGGTTCCTCGGGAGTTTAATTGCGTTTCTGAGGTAGGGGTTGAGCCCTGTTAGCTTGTTAGAAACATTAAAACACGACTTAATCACTTGAACCGCATTTTTATTGTATTTTCGGATTAAGTTGCACCATGTGGGGTTAATGGGTGGTTTGATGATTTTATGTAGTAAAGCATGTGTTTTAGTTTAATTATAATGCATGGGAGTTAGAGGAATGTTTCCTCTTATTTTCTTAATGATTTGGGGTCAGGAATGCATGTGGATCGATTAGGGTTTCTGCAGGGTCTGGGGTTGAAGATCTTGGCGTCAACATCGATTGACGCCAGGTTCATCAGCCAAGATATAGACGGCTAGATGCTTGCCGTTTACTTCTTTCAAGCGGCAGTCGATGTTGCCGCCAACCTGTGCATGTATCCATGCAGTGTTGTTTACGTAGTTTTCCTGGTTTTATGAATATTGTGTGATTGTGTGTGCATGGCGATGACCGGTGTGAGCCAGTGCACTTGTTATGCTCTTGGAGCATACTGCTCATGTAATGGGCATGTTTTACGTAAATGATATGTGATGTACGTAATCGCTTTCCGTGGTATGTATGGTGCGTTGGCACCCGTGGCACTCTTGGAGTGCGTTGTCCATGTGTTGGACATGTGGTTACGTGGAAGACGTGTGGTACACCATCCAGGGGTAAATACATGTATTGTCTACGTGGTTTGAGTGTGTGTGTGCTACACACTTTGTGGTAATATATTCTGGTGATTATCGTAGTAATTGGCAGTGAGGTTCTTGTGTGAGCCTAGCCATGACTTTGTGGTGTTTGTGGTTCAGGTATTGTGGTGTGGGATAGCTTGGGGTCACATGGTGACCGATGTTAAGCTAATCCTAACACTTGTATATTGTGAATTATAAGTAAAGGCTATATATGTAAATATCGTGGTTTGTGCTAGCCGAGTGTGGTGGTCCGGCGCCTATTCCGGAATACCTCTCTAGTCGGGTACCCAGGTTCTTTGTGAGCCAGGCACGTGTGTTTGTTGTGCTCGGGGTTTGTCCTGGTACAGTGTGGTACCGTTGAGGTCTGTGTCGTCTTCCTGGACACCCTCACTCTTGTGCTTGAGTTGTACGTCCGGCTGAGGGAAAGACGGCAGTAGGGCAGCGGCTTGTGTTGTGGGTGTGTAGTCGCTTGTAGCGCGCTCGTAGTTGGGGGTACGGACACCAGTAGTCGCCACTGGTCCCCAGCTAGTCCTGTTTCCAGTGCCTCACTTTAGAGTGCTCCGGCCAGAGACTCTAGAGGTGCCAGGCATGGGCCTGCAGTTGTGTGTCTGTAGGTGTGGTGTTGGTTGGTCTCCACAGTGTTTGACTTCTTCCTAGGGGAGCGGTAGTTGGACCTTTCGTCGGTGACTGCGAGACTGAGAGGTAGTTCTCGTGTTGTATTGTCGGGGTTGGATATTGGCCTGATCAGCCAGTAGTCCGTTCCTGTGTGGTGGCGTCGTTCTTTCTGACTCGTGCTTTGCTTACGCTAGTTGTAGCTTGACTTGTGCTTTGCTACTTGTCGTAGTTCGTGAGTTGTGACTCGTGGTCGAGGTTTGACCAGTTCGAGGTGTGCCTTGGTGTGGCACAGTTGTGACTGAGTTGTGGTTTGTGTGACTTGTCGATTAAGGTTTTACCTGTAATATTGTGTCTAACTAAAGGTATAATATATTATAGTTCAGTATAGTGTTTATCATCTACTTGTACCCTTGTTCGGGTGTTTGTGTTGTGGTACCTCAGAGTAGCAGGTACTTGTTCCCTTCGTGGGTTACTTTGTAGTTTTGTGATGGTACATGTGTACCAACCTTTCCGGGTACTTGTGTGTTGTGGAGGTCTTGTGGTTTGACCTGCCACTTGTTGTATCCTAACTGTTTTAGGTAGATCTTTGTTTATAATTTATTGTGGATTGGTGTGATTATTAATTATGTTACTTTTGTGGGTAATTGCCGATGAGGCTTATGGCCTAGGCATATTGTGATTTAGTTGAGCTATGCTCTGTGGAGGCCGTGTGAGACCTTCCACTTGTTGAGTTTACTCTCTTCTTGGGTATGATTCCAATTATAGCTTTAGTGTGTATGGATTGGCTTCGTGTTAGCCAGTTCTATTACCTTTGAGTAGTTCTGTTGTAAAGTGGTTTGGAGTATAAAGGACCAGCTCTTGTTAGCAGTCCTATACTCAAGTGTTTGAGGATTCGCCTGTGAAGCTTGTAGCCTGGGCAGTGACTTGCCTATGTGGCTTATAGCTTAGGCAAACAGTTGTTGTAGCTGTGTGCCAATGAGACTGTGGTTTAGGCACTTTAGTTGTTGGCTGACTAATGATATTATGTTAGTCCTGTAGTCCTACTTTTCTTCTGAGGACTTATGTTTATTATCATGATTATGTTTCAATTGTTATATTGTAATGATGTGAGCATGAAATGGTTTGGCTATTATTGTTGCCAGTGAGACCCATTGGGGTCGAGGTGTTGTGGTTACCGTGTGTTTTGGGTAGCCCCTACTGAGCCAGTGACTTGTTGAGGCTCACTCCCCTACAGTTCTTTCAGGGCTTGCCGTGTGTTTGGGCTTGCAGTGGTGTTGTGACAGACTTGTACCACCAGCAGTAGTTTAGTAGTTAGTGTTGTGTGAGCTTGTGCTCCCTCGGGTATGCCCCAGGTAGTTGTACTCTTTTAATTGGACATGTATTAATGTAATGGGACAGTTGTACAAATTTGTGAACAGATATGAGCACATGTACTTTTCTTGTGTCTTATATTCTTGTGGTTGTCTTTTATACTCTTACTGGACACGAGTGTGAGATATCCCTTGCGACAATTGGTGCGTTCGCGGGAGGCGGATCTGGATATGGAGCCTTAATGGGCATAAATACCCCGGTCCGTCACAGTTGGTATCAGAGCAATGTCCAGTTAGAATATGAAAAGACACTGGAGTACAATGTCCCAATATATGGATTAATGTCCACGTGCTGGTAGTAAGTCTGTGGTTTTGTGTGATATAAAGTAGTTTTTACGTTTGCTTTTGACACGTAAACCGTGAGTTTTTGTTTGTTAGATTGGTAATTGTGAGTAGCTGTTGTGCCATAATGTGAATAGTGGCATAAATTGTGTGGTAGCATCCTGGCACTAGTGCAGTTAAAGCAGTTAAAGTATAGTATTTTAAAGTTTTAGTTGCAGAGATTAGAAGAGAAATGTAAAGTAATGCCTTGAGAAGGATATATCTGTTATATGTTAATAAAGTACAGAGTTAGCAGAGATAAGTATAGAGTATTTCTGTGACAGATCAGTTGGTTGTTAAAGATTTGCAGTAAAGGAATGAAGAGTTAGCAAATTTGGATATGGAATTCAGTAAGTTTTAATGAGATAGAAAGTTGGCAGAGACAGGGTATGATAGCATGGTGATAAGGATCAGGTCAGTGTATGTGTGATAAGTTGCAGTTGAGAACCTCAGTAGAGGTATTGTGGCATTAGAGACTGAGTCAGTGGATATTAAGAAACAGTGTGGATGAAAATGTGATTAGAGTTATGAAGAGTTTGATATGATCAAGAAAGGCAGGGCAGCTTAAAAAAGGTATCAGTACATATAAGAGCAGTGATTTATGGCAAATAGATTCAATATGCCCGAGATCAGAAATTTGAGAAAAGTATTGTTATGAAATATGATGATAGCTGGAAGCTAGTGTGATATGAAGATTTGTATAAATAAGTATAGAATGATCAGTTGAATAAAGAAGAGAGAAGATAAGGATTAATGTGCAATAAGGATTTGTGAAAATTGCACAAGAGGAATATTTAGTTGATGATTGGCAGTTTAGATAAAGAAAAGATATGATTAGAGAAAGGAAGAATTTAGCAAATGATGGAGTGAATAAGATCAGATGAGTCAGGAAATGTCAATTAAAGTTTGCATATTGGTGCAAAGAAATGATTTAATTGAGCAGAAAGGATTTGTTATCCAGAGTTTCGTGCAGAAGCAAGAATAAATTAATTAAAGAGTATTTGGAAAGTTTATGCAACAAAGCTATGAGATTAACCAGAGAATGTCAGTAAAGTAGGAAAGATATATGAAAAGCGCAATATGTCAAATAGTGATTTGGCAGATCAAAATTGCAGTAATTTCTTCAGCAGGAATTAATTGAATGGGATGATTTGAGAAGCAGTTGAAGTCAGAAGAAAGTAATTGAAAGTATTATTGTGAACAGAAATTGTGAAATATTTTGCAAAAGTGTCAGTGTGATCAGAGTAGGCAGCGGAAGCAGAAGCAAGAAAGATTAATATTCATAAATTGTTCAAGCTTTGCTGAGATAAAAAGAAAGTGTAAAGTTTTGCACAGCGGAATAAAGGAACAGAATTTATTATGGTTTTTAATCAGAGATCGGCTTTAAGCGGTATGAACAGAATAATATGAAAGAGCAGAAAATTCAAAGATGGTGATTGTTTTCTTTGAAAAAAATGTCAGTTGTGAATATAAATGCAGATGAGCAAGATAACGGTAGACAGTGATAAATGGAAAAGGAAAATGGTGGCATGAAAGAATATTACAGTGTAAGATATTTGAGAAAGGTAAAGTAGTCTCGAAAGAAATGTTGCAAACACAGCCCAGAAATTGTGGAAGCAGGTTCAGTCCAAGGAAATAAAGCACCATTGGCAAGGTAGGATCACCTACGGTTAAAAGCTAAAGAAAGGCAATGGAATTGTCAGAACAGAGTAATTGTGAGATGAATTGAAAGGCTGAAGCAGAGAAGAGTATCCTACTTGTTCTGTGTTCGCTTTATTTGTTTTAGGTGATAATTTGGTTTATTGTGATTTGTTTTATATGTCGAGGACGACATTTGTGTTTAGGTGATAATAATGTAACGTCGCGCGTTTTTCGGATCCCCGTGGATCTAGGTTTAGTGGGTTTGCTGGCCAATGTGAGGCCCATTAGTGTTGTGTGTTTCTTGTTAGATCCTTACCGGGTTTGGTTTGGGTCCGTGTTGGTGTTCAGCTTGCTAGACACAGTGTGTTGGCGTCCAGGTGGGTGACGTCGACTGTGTGTTTGGCGGCAGTGGTGTGCCGTTAACATGGTTAACGTCCATCGATGAGGACGTCGACTGTTGAACTTGGCGTCAAGCTTTGTGGACGTCTAGTTGTGGCGGTCTGGTTAAACGGCCAAAGGGTTGACGTTAACCTGGCATGCCTGTGTTTTATGGCAGACCCGAGCTCTGTTCTTTCTCCTCCTTCTCCCTTCCTCTTCCCCCACCTTCACCCTTGAGCTTCTTCGCGAGTTCTGACGGTCGGCGGGAGCTCGTGGAAGGCCGTGGTGCGCGTGGTAGCGGCAGATCGAGCGGCGGGGAATGACGGATTGGAGCGCGGTGTTCGTGGGACGTTTCTCGGGTTTCGGCGTGATTCGAGGTTCCTCGGGAGTTTAATTGCGTTTCTGAGGTAGGGGTCGAGCCCTGTTAGCTTGTTAGAAACATTAAAACACGACTTAATCACTTGAACCAGCATTTTTATTG
>JACBKR010005443.1:0-18320 GCA_014218235.1 Colocasia esculenta | reverse complement strand
ATTTCATCAGCTATTTTTCAATGTCACATTTTACTGCAGACAATTCACTTACTGCAGACAATTCACCAGAGCCCCACTGGATGCCACTTTCTGTGCTCATTTTTACATCAGTCAATCAACTGTTCTCAGCTTCCATGGACTGTAATTTAGTTTCAGTTAACCACTTAATCTGTAAACCTTCCCCATTTCTTTACATCATTACATAGACTCTTATTATTTTCTATGCTTGTTTTCAATACCTATTTACAGTTTGTATTTCTCCCCTTAAGTCCAATCATACATATCGGGGGAAGCATATTCATTTCCTTTAGTTCATTTAGGTGCTGACATTATTCCAGTAAGGCATAACCCATCTCATTTCCCAAAAGCTAAACATGTTCAGCATGTTGGAAGTTTACATATTAGTTTTAAAAAAATATAGATATCAACATAAGAATTTGTAAAGGATGCAAATAATTATAGATTTGTACCTTCACAAGATCCCACTTGTGATTCTTATATTCTATTGGCATCTTACTCCAATCTTCCCATGTCAATGGAGCTTTTTGTGGATTGCGAGCAATAGTCCCTAAATAGCTTGCCAACTTTCTGGTATTAGGTCCAACTGGCTGGCCTAAATCATTGACATCAACAGTTAAAAATTTTTCTTCTTCTATCCATATTTAATAGATCTAGACACCGAGTAACCCCACGAGTTTTCTTTTGTCACCTGTAAAATATTTAGAGAATCACTTGTAAATATACAATATAATTAAAAAAAGTTATAAATCTATTGATTACAAATGACTATAAAATATGAAAAAATAATCATATTATGAATGTAAGTTTTTGTCTGCCTCATCTTTTTATACAGATGAATTGAAACATAAAATAAAACATGTGACACTAATACTTAAGATATGATATAATGATATAATTAAAATAAGCATATCTATTTATATCAATATTTGTACCTCCTCTGAAGCATGGATATCTTCATTCTCAACATTCATATTTCTTGTTGCATTTTCCACATTTGGCCTCTGTAATATTTCCTATTGTCCAGTATAAACATAAATGTCATTGGGTTACGTTAGAGAACTTCAAACACATGCTCAATAGATAACAATCGGACATAAGAATAACAATATCAAAAGACAAATAATAGCTAAATAGATTATGAGATTTAGAGTAAGATACCAATGGAGTCGAAATCGACAGTGTTGGTGGACTTGGCAGATGTTACTGGCCGATTGCAACCTCCTCTACTGACATGTTTATTTTGGACAAAAGTTCCATCTGATAGGTTCTTATCGGATTCCTATATATCAAATATTATTCATTACAATTTTTTTTATACAAATGAATTGAAACCTAAAAATATAATGTGGGACACAATATATTAAATAGGGATGATATAATGATATTACTAAAACACGCATATTTATTTATATCAATATATGTACCTTCTCTTGAACATGGATATCTTCATTCTCATTCAACATACTTCTTGTTGTATTTCTCACATTTGATCTCTGTGACAATCCCTATAGTCCAATAAGAAGGATTCGTGCTCAATGTAATTATGCATACATGATTAAAAATGATAATTTTACCATCTTTTGAAACAATAAAAAATAGTTTATGAGAATCAAAGTAAAATACCGATGGAGTCGGAATCGATGGTGCTGGTTGGACTCGGTAAGATGTTGTCGATCGATTGTAACCTCCTCTGCTGACATGCTTATTCTTAGAGCCGCCACTCGCTTGAGGTTTCATATTGTGGATGATCTTTGTCCTCTCCTCCGCACTTAACCTGTCATTCTCGTATCAGGTGACAAAGATGTAATTGGAACTTGGAAAGATATTGGTATAATGTAGTTGCAACATCCTCAACATCAACTTCTTCATAGCCTCCATTGAAGGGACAACAACCCTGCCCACACCACGAGCGTCGTAGTCAAGTTTATTTCTACATGTACATGAGAAAGTGACAGGTGCATAGTTTAGAAAGTGGAAACAAGTGCATTCGACAAACCTAAGAACTGATTTTCTAAGTTTGAGACTAAGATCTCATTACATATGTCTTTCTTATAAAACACATGAAATCTCTATAATTGTTTCATTTCATAACATTCTCGTTTGTTTATTAGACAATAAAATAATGTAAAATGGGAGGTGTTGGCCTGCATGTTGTGTTAAAATTTTAGGGAATCCAATATGCAGAAAAGACATGTAATGCAATACGCAGGGAAGACAGTAAAATAAATCTCTTCACTATTTCAAGAAATACATACACATGAAAGACATGTAATGCATGGCCATACCATCTGTCCATCGCCAACGTTGTCACAGCTGGTGGAGCTCTATTTTTGACCAAGGACAGATGCACTTCTCTATGTTTCACGAACCTACAAAACATATGAAAACCACAAAATCATGGAAGAGAAGAAGAGACATACCTATGCGCCGACCGTCTGTCACATAAAACCCAAGGGCTGGTTGTTGATTGCGTAGGGGCGCCGACCGTTTGTCACGTAGAGGAGGCTTAGGAGAGCGCTGGAGGGGGTGACCTAGCAAAAGGGGACTTGGGAGCTCAGCTGGCGCCGCCGTGCAGCAGGGAGACAAAGGAAATGCACCAGAGGGTGATGAAGCAGGAGGCGATGTAGTGCAGGGTGCCTGGCCTACGTATGCTAGTTCGCCTACAGGGGAACATGCAGCAGATCGTGCTTGGTCATCCGTCGCGTAGGACGTGGGCGCTCAGACCGGCAACGGAGGACTGCAGGAGGCGAACATTGGAGGTGAGCAGTGGACAGACGACATGCAGGAAGCGATCACCACCAGACGGCAGGAGGCGTATGTGTTGGAGAGAACTGGCAATGAGGCCACCTAGCAGGAGCCCACTTGACGTGGGCGCTCAACCAGCCGGCTACAGAATACTGTCGGAGGTGCGGCTGCTCGTGGGGGTTAGGGCCTACACGCGGGCGCTCAGCTTGCCAGCGACGGATGCATGCTACACGGCGGTTGCTGTGGTCGCCTCGCGAGGGTTAGGGCGTGTGCGCGAAGGAGGAGAAGGCAATATCAAGATGATAGAAAAGAGGGAGGTGGGCGCTCAGCCGACTGGTGACAGACGACTGCACGAGGCGAGCAGTGGAGGCGTGCACTGGACGTACGACATGCAGGAGGCGTGCATGGGATGGCACATCGGACGACAGGAGGTGTGCACAGGATGACACATTAGACGATAGGAGATGAGCACCGGACGACACACCGGACGACAGACAGTTGGCGACGGGGCCACCAGGTGGCCACTTGACGTGGGTGCTTAGCCAGTCGGCGCGACAGAGAACCTGCTGGAGGTGCGGCTGCCTCACGGGGGTTAGGGCCGGCCTGTGCGCGGGCGCTCAGCCGGCCGACGACGAGGCTACACGTACGATGGTTCCTGTGGTTGCTGGCGGGGGTAAGGCGTGTGTGCGCGAAGGAGGAGAGGGCGATCGATCGAGATGATAGAGACGTGGTGCTCAATAGAACGGCGACGGAGGAACTGCCGGAGGACGATGTACGGTGGTTGCTGGGGCTGCCTCGAGGGGTTAGGGCATGTGCGAGAAGGTGATCGACTGAGGATACCGAGACGATGGAAGGAAACTCCTAAAAATTCGCGCGCGAAGAGGTTGAATAGGACACGATATCTCTCACAAATTTGCTTTCCCACCAACCTCAAAACAGTTGATTCTAAAAAGATTTTATAGCAAATCAAATTGCTGTTAAAAGTAAAAGTCATAGATTTTAATCTTGGCAGAAACATTTAAAAATGGCTGTAATTAGTAGTAATAATTATTATGTTAAATATAATGGTCCTTATAACCTTTGAATAACCTATTAAGTAGGCAATTTTATAAAAATGCTGCTAATTAACAACAAATATGAAAGTGGCTGCTAATAAAATTGCTACTAAAAGTCTAATTGGGTGTAGTGTTGAACGAATAAGCATTGAGATTTATCCGAAGATCTTCGAAATGATGGAACATAGTGCAAGGATGGTCCAATCCGGACGAATAAGCAAAGAAAAGAATGATAACCTGTTGATGAAGAGGAAACCTGGCCATGTTAGGCTTGCAGTTCGTTTATTAGGGGATAGGTGTAACGTCGCGTGCTTTTCGGATCCATGCGGATCATGTGTGTAATGGTTGTGATGGCCGTTGTGAGGCCAGTGTGAGTTGGTTGTGTGGAATGGGTGGTGTGTTTAGGTGAGGTGCAGGTTTGGTCGTGAAATGAAATAGGACAAGATGCAGTGGAGTTGGAGTTGGCGGCCAGGGGTGGCCGTTGACTTGTTGGCGTCCAGGTAAGGTGCTGTTGACTGCATGAACTGGCGGCATAAGATGTGGACGTTGATGGTGGCGGTTGCCCTAAACGGCAGAGGGGTTGACGCCAACCTGTGAATTCTGCAAGTTATAGGGTCACCCGAGGGCAGGTTTTCCACCTGGTTCTCTCTTCCCCTTGCCCCAGCTTCACGCCCCTGCATCCCTAAAGCTTCCAACAGGTACAAGAGAGTGGTTGAAGGATCGTGGGACGTGGGGCGTTGCCGAATCGCGCGAGGAAACGCCGTGGCGTGGTGCAATTGCCGTGGGAGCTCGCGGAGGGTTCGGTGTGAACCAGGAAATTTCGGAAGGTTTAAGCGTGTTCAGAGGTAGGGAACGAACTCTGTTAGATCCGTAGGATCATTAAAACACGACTTAACCACCTGAATTAGCATGTTTAATGCATTTTCGGATTAAGTTGCACCATGCGGGGATAATGGGTGGTTTGATGAATTGAGTAGTAAAACATGTGTTATAGTTAATTTAAATGTGTGGATGTTAGAGAAACTATTCCTTATGTTTCCCGTTGTTTAACGATTGTAAAACCTGTAGAATCGGTTTAGGGTTTCTGCAGGAATAGAGGCTGAAGATCTTGGCGTCAACATCGTTTGTCGCCAAGTTCATCAGCTGGGATATAGACGGCCATATCCTTGCCGTCTACTTCCATAAGCGGCAGTCGATGTTGCCGCCAACTTGTGTATAATAGAAATGGTTGAATATGGTATTTATCGATAATGAATGGTGCATTGGCACCTGAGGTGCACTGAGTGCACATGGTTTCGTGTTTAGCATACAGGGTATGCGGTTAGTTACTCACTTCGAGATGCGTGTTGTTCACGCGAGTCCAGTTGGGTTCACGTGTGGTGGACCGCTGTTACTTGAGGTTTACGTGAGGTTTCACGTGGTTTGTGTGTGACGTGCACGTGGTTTTGTGTACGTGGCGAGTAGTACGACGCCTACCGTGGTTACCTCTCCAGTTGGGTGCCCCAGGTTCTTGTGAGCCAGGCTGTTAGCTCGGGGCTTTGTCTCGGTACTTGTGTTGTACCGTCGGGTCTGTGTCGTCTGACCTGGACACCCTCACTCTTGTGCTTGAGTTGTACGTCCGGTTGAGGGAAAGACGACAGTGGACAGTGACACTTGGTTGTCTTTAGTCACTTGTAGCGCGCTCGTAGTTGGGGGTACGGACACCAGTAGACGTACTGGAACCAGCTAGTCCTTTTCCAGTGCCTCACTCTAGAGAGTTCGGGCCAGGATCTCTAGAGGTGTCAGGCATGGGCTGTGACCGTGTGGTCCGCAAGTGGTGGTGTTTAGTTGGTCTCCACAGTTGCTTGACCTTTCATGTGGAGCGGCAGCAGCTGAACCTTTCGTTCTGGCTGCGAGACTGAGAGGTAGACATGTGTTAACTTGTCCGAGTCAGTTTTGGTGTCGCGAACCAGTTCACATGGCTCGTGTTTGGCTGTCTCTACTTTAGCTTGTACACCTGTACTGGTTTGCCATTTAATTATTACAGTTGTTTTCGTAGTCGGCAGACGGTGAGTACTTTTACAGCTTTCATATCCTGCTTAGCTGTTCTATAAATTGTTGGTATTGTTTATTGCTTTGTACCTGTGGTTTTGGTTTGCTCGGTGTTGGGGGAGTCCCTACTGAGCCAGTGACTAGCGAGGCTCACCCTACCCCCACAGGTGAGAGCGAGGAGGACATTTCACGACCGTCGTCCACTTCAGAGCCGCGCCGTAGCGGTGCAGGGTCGGTACCTCCAGCTGTGTAGTAGCAGCTCTAGCAGTGTGGTGTAGTTAGTTGTTTATTTTCTTCAGTTGTACCTGGGTATGCCCCAGGCTCTTGTACCTTCTATTCAGTTTTGTGGAAATATGGCTATGTAACTTGTGAAATATATATAAAATGTGTGTGTCCTTGTGTTTACACGGACTGTGGTTTGGTATCCCTTGCAAGGCTTCGGCCCGTTCGCGGGAGGCGGACTCGGATCAAGTACGTTATCGGTTGAACGGGCTTGCCGAGGCGTTCCGCACAGTTGGTATCAGAGCAAGGTCCGTGTTAATATAAGGTAACTAGAAAGATACATAGCCTTATTTCGGTCTTTGTACACTGCTGGTAGGGACCCTGGTTTCTGATAATTTGTTGTTTTGTTTATGTAGAAATTTCTGGAATGGCTGATAGAAGAGATTGGGGTGGTGGAGGAAATGCCAGAGGAAAGTACCCAGCGTATGATAGAAAGAATCTGGGAAAGCCTCACGGATATTCGGACAAGGATGGATCAGCAGGCGTCGGTACCACGGTTGCAGTGCCACCTGGGGATGGAGAGACTGTACCTATTGCTCCAGTTCCGCCAAGAGTGGAGGTGCCTTTTATAGCACCTGTGCCACCACCACCACCAGTGTTATTAGCAGAGGAACCAGTGATGTAGGTTGAAAAGTTTCTGAGATTGCATCCACCTACTTATTCAGGAGGGCCGAATCCAGATACATCGGAGCACTGGTTCATGAGATTGAAAGAGTTTTTGCAACTATGAGGTGTCCAACAGCAGATAAAGTTGTGTTAGCTGCTTATCAGTTGAGAGGTTTTGCTTAGAATGGTGGCGACTGAAGATGCAGACCACCTTTGCAGGCAGGACAGAGGAGGCCATCACTTGGTCGGAATTTCTCGATGTATTTAATGATACATTCTTTCCGATTCAAGTGCAGCAAGTGAAAAGAGAGTAGTTTCGGACGCTCCAGCAAGGTAACTCTTCAGTTTTAGAGTACCAGATGAGGTTTATGGCGCTCAGCCGATATGCACCTTATGTGTATCAGATAATAATATGATGGTTGAGTATTTTATTAGAGGTTTGAGAGTGGAATTGCAGGATGCAATAGTACCTCTCATGTGTAAGACACTGGAAGAAGCAGCCAGAGAGCAGCTACTTGGAGAGGTCTATTTGGACTCGTCAGGTGGGCGAGTCAGGTTCAGGTAGTTTTCGGCTACCGCAGCAGTCAGTGGGTGCAAGTAAGGGTAAAGCACCAGCAGGACCTTCTTCATCAGGCTTTGGGAAATGGGGTCAGAAATTAAAGCAAGCATTTAAAGGCAAAGGAAGAGGATGGGGAGGTCGTCAGCAGTTCAGCAGGGTCGTGGTAGGCCTGAGGTGGAGGAGTCGCAGTAGAGTACTGCCAGGCAGCCCATTACTCCACCAGGATATAGATGTTATAATTGTAATCAGCCGGGGCATTTGATCCGCAATTGTCCCTATCCAAGAGAATATGGGTATGGAAGAGGTGTGCAGTCAGCAGCAGCAGCCTCAGTAGTTTCAGCAGCCACAGTCAGGTCGTGGCAGAGGAGCACCCCAGCAGCGAGGAAGAGGCCGGGTTATGGCTATCACCTGAGCCCAGGCGGAGGCATCGAATATGATAGAATGTACTTTACTCTTTATGATTATTCAGCAAGAGTCTTATTGATTTGGGTGCTCTCATTCTTTCATTTGAAGAATTTTGGATTGTATGGTTCATCCTTTAGAGGAAAAGTCTTGTGAGTTAGTAGTGGAGGTTCCTTCAGGTGAGTTCCTGCTCACTTCAAGCTATGTAGATGAAGCTCTTGTTATGATTGAAGGAAAAAGATGCCGGGCGGTTGTGTTGCCCTGCAGTTGTCAGATTATGATATTATTTTGGGTATGGATTGGCTTGAGATGTATGGAGCAATGTTAGATTGCAGAAAGAAAAGGATCAGGTTTTGTCATCTAATGGTGTAGTATTTGAATATCAAGGTATGCCTTTTATACCTCTAAGTTTCTAATTTCTGCAATTAAAGCTAGAAAGTTGATAAATGCTGGTGTGTGACTTATTTAGCTCGGTAAGTCTGGTAGAAGCTAGTCAGTCAGTGGAAGCAGTTCCCGTGGTTAGGGAATTTGCTGATGTTTTCCTGAGGATTTGCCTGGTTTAGCTCCACATAGAGAGGTGGACTTTACCATTGAGTTGCTGCCAGGTACCATGCCGATTTCTAAAGCTCCATATCGGATGGCACCAGCAAACTTAAAGAATTGAAAAAGCAATTAGAAGAGCTGTTGCAGAAAGGGTTTATTAGACGAGTCATTCCCCGTGGGGAGCGCCGATATTGTTTGTGAAAAAGAAAGATGGAAGTTTTCGGATGTGTATTGATTATAGAAAATTGAATGATGTGACCATTAAGAATAAGTACCTGTTGCCAAGATAGATGATCTGTTTGATCAGTTGCAATCAGCAAAGGTATTTTCTAAAATTGATTTGAGGTCTGGGTACCATCAGTTGAGAATTAAAGAGGAGGATATAGATAAGACAACTTTCAGAACCAGATATGGTCACTATGAGTTGTGGTTATGCCATTTGGGTTGACTAATGCTCCTGCAGGTTTTATGGATCTAATGAACAGAATTTTTCATCCATATTTAGACCAATTCATTGTGGTCTTTATCGATGATATTCTGATTTATTCAGCATTGAAGAGGAGCATGCAGCTCATTTGAGGTTTACCCTGCAGTTGTTAAGAGATACCCAGTTGTTTGCTAAATTCAATAAGTGTGAATTTTGGTTGAAAGAAATTCAGTTTCTGGGTCATGTTATCTCAGCTAGAGGAATAGCAGTGGACCCAAGTAAAGTGGAAGCAGTGATGAGATGGGTAGTGCCTAAGACAATAACCGAGATTAGAAGTTTTCTGGATTGGCAGGTTATTATAGGCGCTTTATTCAAGATTTTTCTAAGATTGCAGCACCTATGACTAAATTGACCAGGAAAGGTGTGCCTTTTGTGTGGTCCGGAATGTCAGAAAAGTTTTATGGAATTGAAGAAGAGACTTACATCGGCACCTATATTGACATTACCGGCAGAGAGCGGTGGTTTTGTTTGTATACTGATGCTTCAAGAAGAGGACTTGGCGCAGTGCTTATGCAGCATGGCAAAGTGATAGCTTATGCGTCCAGACAATTGAAGCCGGCAAGAGAATTACCCCACTCATGATTTGGAATTGGCAGCAGTTGTGTTTGCCTTGAAAATGTGGAGGCATTATCTGTATGGCGAGAGATTTGAGATCTTTACAGATCATAAAAGTTTGAAGTATATCTTCTCGCAGAAAGATTTGAACCTTCGCCAGCGCAGATGGATTGAATATTTAAAGGATTATGATTTCAGTTTGGCTTACCATCCGGGTAAGGCCAATGTTGTAGCAGATGCCTTGAGCAGAAAGGCATATGTAAGTTTGATGATGATTAAAGAATGGAAGCTGTATGAAGAGGTAGTGGAGAACTCCTTATATGTGCCCAGTAGTCAGCGACGGGCAATACTAGCTGCTAGTGCATAGAGCCGTCTTTGTATTGGCAGATTATTGAGGCTCAGAGAGCAGATGTAAATTTAGCTGAAATTGTGAAAATGGAAGGAGTTACCATTGATGATAATTGTGTGGTCAGGCTCAGAGGCAGTTGTTTGTTCCATTGAAAGAGAGGTGAAGCAGCGAGTGTTGGAAGAGGCTCATAAATCTAGGTACACTATCCATCCGGGTAGTACTAAAATGTACCATGATTTAAGAAAGCATTTTTGTGGCCTCATATGAAAAAGGAAATAACAGAATTTGTTGCAGATGTGCTATCTATCAACAGATTAAAGCTGAGCATCAGAAGCCTGGAGGTTTGTTGCAACCGTTACCTATTCCACAGTGGAAATGGGATGATATTGCTATGGACTTTGTAGTAGGTTTACCAAGATCGAGTTCCGGGCATAATGGAATATGGGTATTTGTTGACAGATTAACCAAGGTGTGCAGATTAGTGGCAATAAGTATGTCTTGGACAGTGGATAGATTAGCAATATTTATGTTGAAAGAATTGTTCCATTGCATGGTATCCCGAAGACTATTGTGTCTGATAGAGATCCAAGATTTACTTCTGATTTTGGAGAAGCCTGCAAAGAGTAATTGGTACTACTGAGCTGAGATATAGCTCCGCTTATCATCCCCAGACAGATGGTCAGACAGAGAGGACTATCCAGACGATTGAAGATATGTTGCGGGCTTGTTGTTTAGTTGGGGAGGTAGCTGGGAGCATCATTTGGGAATGGTTGAGTTTGCCTATAATAATAGTTATCATAACAGTCTTGGGATGGCACCGTATGAAGCTTTATATGGAAGGCCATGTAGAACCCCAATGAACTGGCATGAAGTAGGAGAAAGGCAATTAGTGGGTCCTGAATTGATTCAGCAAACCACAGAAATAGTGAAGCTTATTAAAGAAAAATTACAGGCAGCTCAAAGCAGGCAAAAGAGTTATGCAGATATCCGAAGAAGACCACTTCAGTTTGAAGTGGGAGTGGGAGATTTTGCTTTCTTGAAATTTCCCCGTAAGGTATATGATTTTGTAAGACTGGAAAGTTGAGTCCAAGGTATGTGGGACCTTTCCAAGTAATTGAGAGAATTGGGAAAACAACTTATAGGCTGGAATTGCCAGCGGATTTTGCAGATGTTCATGATATATTTCATGTCTCTATGTTGAGAAGTGCATTGAAGATCCAGCTCAAATAATCAGATATCAAGGTGGTGACCTAAGGCCGGATATGACTATGCCAGAGTATCCGGTACAGATCACAGATCGAAAGATAAAGAAGCTGAGAAATAAGAAATCAAGTTGGTTTAAGTGAGATGAGAAAATAGGTTGGGTGGTGAGGATACCTGGAATTAGCCGGTGAGATGGCTAAAGGGTATCCCTATCTTTTTGAGTAAAGTATATTGTTTCTTTTTTAGATGATAGTGCTTGTAAAGGTGTATATGTTAAAGTTGTTTAACTTTGAGTTGTGTTATGAATTTCGAGGTCAAAATTTTCTTTTTAGATGATAGTAATGTAACGTCGCGTGCTTTTCGGATCCATGCAGATCATGTGTGTAATGGTTGTGATGGCCGTTGTGAGGCCAGTGTGAGTTGGTTGTGTGGAATGTGTGGTTTGGATGTGTGGTTTTTCAGGTGAGGTGCAGGTTTGGTCCTGAAATGAAATAGGACCTGCTGCAGTTGAGTTGGAGTTGGCGGCCAGGGGTGGCCGTTGACTTGTTGGCGTCCAGGTAAGGTGCCGTTGACTGCATGAACTTGGCGACATAAGATGTGGACGTTGATGGTGGCGTTGCCCTAAACGGCAGAGGGGTTGACGCCAACCTGTGAATTCTGCAGGTTATAGGGTATAGGGTTTCCGAGGGCAGGTTCCACCTGGTTCTCTCTTCCCCTTGCCCCAGCTTCACGCCCCTGCATCCCTAAAGCTTCCAACAGGTACAGAGAGTGGTTGGAGGATCGTGGGACGTGTGGCGTTGCCGAATCGCGCGAGGAAATGCCGTGGCGTGGTGCAATTTCCGTGGGAGCTCGCGGAGGGTTCGGTGTGAACCGGAGATTTCGGAAGGTTTAAGCGTGTTCAGAGGTAGGGAACGAACTATTTAGATCCGTAGGATCATTAAAACACGACTTAACCACCTGAATTAGCATGTTTAATGCATTTTCGGATTAAGTTGCACCATGCGGGATAATGGGTGGTTTGATGAATTTGAGTAGTAAACATGTTGTTATAGTTTAATTATAATGTGTGGATGTTAGAGAAACTATTTCCTTATGTTTTTCCGTTGTTTTAACGATTGTAAAACCTGTAGAATCAGTTTAGGGTTTCTGCAGAATAGAGGCTGAAGATCTTGGCATCAACATCGTTTGTCGCCAAGTTCATCAGCTGGGATATAGACGGCCATATCCCTTGCTGTCTACTTCCCATAAGCGGCAGTCGATGTTGCCGCCAACTGTGTATAATAGAAATGGCTGAATATGGTATTTATCGATAATGAATGGTGCATTGGCACCTGAGGTGCACTGAGTGCACATGGTTTCTGTGTTTAGCATACGGGGTATACAGTTAGTTACTCACCTTCGAGATTGCGTGTTGTTCACGCGAGTCCAGTTGGGTTCACGTGTGTGGACCGTTGTTACTTGAGGTTTACGTGAGGTTTCACGTGGTTTATGTGTGACGTGCACGTGGTTTTGTGTACGTGGCGAGTAGTACGATGCCTACCGTGGTTACCTCTTCAGTTGGGTGCCCCAGGTTCTTTGTGAGCCAGGCGTTAGCTCGGGGCTTTGTCCCGATACTTGTGTTGTACCGTGGGGTCTGTGTCGTCTGACCTGGACACCCTCACTCTTGTGCTTGAGTTGTACGTCCGGCTGAGGGAAAGACGACAGTGGGACAGTGACACTTGTGTTTGTCTTTAGTCACTTGTAGCGCGCTCGTAGTTGGGGGTACGGACACCAGTAGACTACTGGACCCCAGCTAGTCCTTTTCCAGTGCCTCACTCTAGAGAGTTCCGGGCCAGGATCTCTAGAGGTGTCAAGCATGGGCCTGTGACCGCGTGGTCCGCAGGTGGTGGTGTTTAGTTGGTCTCCACAGTTGCTTGACCTTTTCACGTGGAGCGGCAGCTGAACCTTTCGTTCTTGGCTGCGAGACTGAGAGGTAGACCTGTGTTAGCTTGTCGAGTCAGTTTCTGGTGTCGCGAACCAGTTCATGTGGCTCGTGTTTGGCTCTCTACTTTAGCTTGTACACCTGTACTGGTTTGCCATTTAATTATTACAGTGTTTTCGTAGTCGGCAGACAGTGAGTACTTTTACAGCTTTCATATCCTGCTTAGATGTTCTATAAATTGTTGGTACTGTTTATGCTTTTGTACCTGTGGTTTTGGTTTGCTCGGTGTTGGGGGAGTTCCCTACTGAGCCAGTGACTAGCGAGGCTCACCCCTACCCCCACAGGTGAGAGCGAGGAGGACGTTTCATGACCGTCGTCCAGTTCAGAGCCGCGCTGTAGCGGTGCAGGGTCGGTACCTCCACTGTGTAGTAGCAGCTCCAGCAGTGTGGTGTAGTTAGTTGTTTATTTTCTTCAGTTGTACCTCAGGGTATGCCCCAGGTTCTTGTACATTCTTTTCAGTTTTGTGGAAATATGGCCATGTAACTTGTGAAATATATATAAATGTGGTGTGTTCCTTGTGTTTACACGGACTGTGGTTTGGTATCCCTTGCGAGGCTTCGGCCCGTTCGCGGGAGGCGGACTCGGATCAAGTACGTTATCAGTTTAACGGGCTTGGCCGAGGCGTTCCGCCACAATAGGTGCTGTCCCGGCGGGTCGATTCGACTCTGGCCTTCGAGCGGTTCACAGCTAATGAGCGGATCAGTAGGGAATAGGATGGCTGGCATAATGAATGGGGATGAGAGGAATCCTGAATAGGAACCATACTGGCAAACTGGACCAAGCACTAGCTCGAAGAAAACTTTAAATTCGGAGTGGAATGGAAATCCTTGTCTGGGAAATGAAGATCTGGTTGGACATCATTGAGAAGCTGGCTTGACTAATCGAAATGTGAAGCTCAAAGATCCTACATGATGCATGTTGGGCTAAAAGAAAAAGAAATCATAAAATAAAATGCAAAGGAAAAAAAAATAACAAATACTCAAGGATAATATTACTAGACAAGATGAGCAAGGGTCAAGACCTTCGCATCCCCGACGTGCGATAGAATCTAGCGTCCCCAAGCCATACCATGTAACGGCCTATCCAACGATTAACAATGTGCACTTAGATCATCCTCGTTTTTGTTGAAGGGGAACTCAGATCTTGGAACACACTGAGAACCAGCCGGTCCTTGAGATGATATAGTAGGGTAGATACCATATAATAATACAGAGATAAGGTTAGAAATACTTACCTGAACTACCTGAGGAACCTTCTTTTGATCTTTTGTTTTTTTATGATTTTTATGGATTTTCTGCATTTTCTGATTTTTATGGGTTTTTCAAGATATAAAGAAATAAAGAACAAGATAAAACTCAATTTGCATTGAAAACAATGAAGGATTTAAAACATAAGTGCAAACACATCTTGAATTAGCAATAAGAATCACGACATTGTAAAGAAATCAGCCAACACTTGTTCAAACATAGAACGCGACAATCTGGATGTCGCTACCAGAACATGAACTTGATGATGTGACTGTCGCGACGAGGTGGCGACATGTTGATACGTCGCGACCTCAGTTTTTGTGCCCAGAGCGTAATTGGCAACCCGAGGGCTCCATGTTTGCTTCCCACTTGGACTCCTAGAGTTCCCTAGTCCGGGTCTAACTCCCATTAGCCCTTCTAAACTCTCTCCCATCATGAATAGGAGTTCTAAATGCCTATAAGTAAGGGGGAAGAGGCCAAATTCGGAGTTCGCACCCTCCCTCCTTCTCTTCAAGCCCTCAAGGCTCCCATGGCCATGAAGAGAGCTCCAAGTGCTCCCATGGATGGAGAGGCTTCCTATGAAGTCCCAAGCACGCCCGATGTCCTACAGCGAGCTCTTGAGGCTGACGAATGTTCCAAACCATCTGAGTAGCAATGCCAACATGCGAGAGGTATGTAAAGTGGTCTTTGAATTTTCTGTGATTTTAAGCTCTGAATTTCTCTATTAATGCACCTTCTTCTTCTTCTCCTCTCTTTTTCTTTTTTCTTCTTCTCTAGCTCTTTCTTAGCTCCTGCCGATACTCTAAGCTCAATTGGATAGCACCCATGATCAAAGTTCTTCCAATGCATGTGATCCGCACCTTAAGAGAGTGGGGTTTGGGGGGTATCTTGATAGCCGCCCATAATTATCATAAGATCTCCTTTGATTGGTATAGCATCACCGCCTTGATAGAATTACGGCACCCACAAACTCATACTTTCCTTTTCCCAAAGTTTGAGGCCACCATCTTACTTGAAAAGGTGGAAGCGTTCATGGCTTTACCCAAGACCACACGGGGATGAGCAAAAGACTTGTTATACCGTTGAGCCCATTAATCCTAAACTCATGCTAGGTGAATTTATGATGGATCCCGAGATGTGTATACCATGATTAGCCCTCAACATATTCACCTAATCCCCTTGTCTAAGTGGGTCATATCTCATTGCAAGAATATAGTGCGGGAATTACCAGAGATAGCCAAAGCCGTGGCTATATGCTTGTGCGGGGTGGTTCTCTTCCCGTCCGGAGATCACCTCTTAGACCATGTGAACTTGAGCGCCATTAGCGGGGTATGGCGGGGACTTAGCCTCTCTTATGCGGTCCTAGCCTTCCTTTATGCAGGACTCACATCGGCGGCTATGGGGGGCCCACTATACGGCTCTATGATCCTCTTAGAGTGCTGGTTGGGAGTGAGGATAAAGTTCAAACCTGTAGAAAACCCCACTACAGAGAGCCGGATCTTTGGGTGCCATCCTTTGTGCTTCATCGGCGGAGCGACCAAATTTCCCGATCGTGTCGTGTGCAGGACAACGGATAAGAAAACTCGGAGTGCATGGCGGCTATACCTCAACACACTTCCGATGGAGCATTTTGCCATGGATATAGCGGCGCTACGCGAAATGGATATACGACTTCCCCTTGGACGTGGATTGGACCTACAGCTCTTGGAGAACATGGCGATGGTTCTCTACAACCCGCACAGGTGCTATCTTCAGTCGGGAAGCCTAGGACAAAGCTACTTCAGCCCTCACACTTGCCTCTTATGAAAGCGAGGCGCTTGGGAGATCTAGAGGACGAGCAAGCCGTGCGGAGCGCGCTAGTGATGTGGCGTGTGTGTGCCACTCAAGCCCTACCACCCACGGTGCACGAGGAGCGTGAGACATATCAGGCGTACCTCAGAGAGTACAGAGAGATCCGGCCACATGGGGACCACGAGCTTGTGAGAGAGACTTGATTGTACTTTTGGAGATTTTGAGAGATTTGAGGTGTTGGGAGGATGAGAGTGATGTATCAGACACTTTGTGATGATTCTCAGCTTTTATATGTATGCATTTGAGATTTGCAATTAAAATCCAAATTTTAGAGGTTTCTATGCACAGACTGAGAAGGCGACAGCATAGGCGTCGCGACCTTGAACGCGACAAGTCAACCGTCGCGACCTTGTTTAAGAACATGACAGCCGCCTTGTCGCGACCACGGGCCCGAGGCGGTTTGAATTTTGGCCCCACGCATCCCCTTCCTCTTTCCCTCTTCTCTTTTCTCTCTCTTCCTTCTCCCCTTTCTTTCTCCGGCAATAGGAACCCCTCTCCTTCTTCCTCCGGCGACCTCCCCTGCTGGCGGCGACGGCTGCCCCTACTTCAACTCTCTCCTTCCTTCTTGTCTTCCTCCTCTCTCCTTCTTCTCTCTTTGGCTTATCTCTTTTTCCCCCGGCGGTCGAGGCAATGGGGGGTGATGGAGGCCATGGAGGTGGTGATGGCGGGACCGCTCGAGGAGGTCCAAGAAGACCATCCGCCAGCGGCGGACGGCAGAGGAGGATTCTACGGCGACGGGGAAGGAAGCTCTGGCCCTCCCCATGGAGGTAGACCCCCCAGAGGCGCCGGGCGAGGAAGAAGGGGCCGGCCCCAAGAAGGTGAGTGGCCAAAACCGACCCATGGTATGATTGGTGATGTAGACAGTGTAACACGAGGTGCTAGGCACCCATGTAGGGCGTTTGCCCAAGGTGAGAGTCACCGGGGAACGACCATTGGCAGTCCTCGGTCACCCTGTGAATGCGACAGGGTTCCTGTCGCATTACCAGGGAGAACTTGACACACAGTGTGTTGCGTTCAGAAGGCGACGTTTCGACACGTCGCCTTCACTAACCTGAACACGACGACCATTGTGTCACGTTCAGAAGGCGACAGAGGCCTTGTCGCCATATGAATAGACTGCTTATTTTGTGGATTCGGACTGACCTTTGTGCTTTTGTGGCTATTTTGCAGAGCGAGCTACGGTCCCGACTGGGGTGGGCCGTTGTCCGGGCAGTCTACCGGGGACTGCCGGACTTCCAGAGGACGCGATTAGAGAAGATGGGGTTCGGCCCCTTTCTTAGGTTAGAGGAGCTTACGCCCGATGTGGCATTGATTCAGGCGCTGAGGAGCGTTGGGACCCCGAGTGCCATGCCTTCCTCCTCCTGTGGGGTCACATGATCCCCACATTGGAGCACGTGGCACAGATCACCGGCCTGAGGGTAGACGGCCAGGCGGTGATAGGGGTGACCTACACATGCTACAAGAATATGGCAGAGAGACTCCTGGGATTGAAGGTGACAAGGGAGAGGTCATTCTTGGTGCTGAGGACGAGGCTGTAGGCGAGCCTGGGAGTGGCGGACGCTCGCCACCAGACTGGAGAGGCCAGGCAGAGTACATGGCCCGTTGACGGAGGATGCCAGAGTGGCGCTGGTGGAGGAGGAGGGAGTGGCAGCGGACTGAGATTTGAGGCGCTTCCTGATCCTCGTGATTGGGAAGCTGATCTTGGGGACCAGAGGGGACCCAGTGAGTTGCAGGTGGCTGCCCCTACTGGAGGACCTAACCCAGGTAGGGAGCTATGCATGGGGTGCGACCCTTTTGGCCCACCTCTTTGACAGCCTAGGTACCTCCGGTCGGAAGACAAGGGTGGCCGGATTCTTCCCATTTCTACAGGTATGTTTCTCACCCTTTCCCTTTTTTGCTTTTTCCTGCTTATTATAATGATTGTGATACTGACTATCTTGTTTTACAGTGCTATGCATGGGGTACGGGACCCAGGTCTACAGGGGGACCCGACGACCGGTGAGTATCACTAACTTAGCCCTTTCTAGATATTTTAATCATTAATTCCTTAGCTAACTTGACATGTGTTTGCAGCTCGACCCCGAGGGTCGGATTGCCTCCCTCGAGGGTGTCCTCCATTCCATGATCCAACAGAGGGATGACCTCCAGTAGACTGTGACCGAGCTGGTGAGTGCTCTACTTCTTGCTTCTTCTATTCTTCACTTTAGTTGACTGACCCATATTTTTTTCTTTGTAGTGTGCCGAGCTGGAGCGCGCGCAGCAGATGTGGGGGGTTCTTCCACCTCCTGGATGAGCCTGGCCGCTTCGTGCTGGAGGGTCAGTTGGCAACAGCGGTGACCTGGGTGGAGGATGCCATGGCCCAGCTACGTGAGCGAGTGAGTTATTATTAATTACCGCCCCTTG
>JACBKR010005442.1:0-18336 GCA_014218235.1 Colocasia esculenta | reverse complement strand
AGGTCTAAACATGAATTTTTCTAACTCATTATTGGCAAAGTTAATGTTGAATGATAAGAAGAATATGACATTATTACCTTGATTTGGACATGAACACATCGATAACTAAGAATTTCTCAATCATGTGAATGTGTAGGATATTTTGTAAATTTGATTTCTAGTTTTATACATTTGCTTTCTAGCTTTCTTGTTGAATATGCTTTCTAGATTTCTTATGAATGGTCATTAACACAAAGTCAATCTTACTTGTTTTATGTGCTTCCTAATATTTTTTCTATGTATAGGTTTTTAGAATACTTATTTTTGTGTTTTTAGAATGTGTTATTATCTTGTCAATAATTAATTAGTGGGTGTTGTATGTGAGCTGAGATGCGTGGGTGCAACCTAACATTGCACGCATCTTAGGAGAGCGTGTTAAGCCCATGTCAATCAATCTACCCGTTCAAGACTTTGGGATTGATGTGCACGTTCTCATTTTGAATGATGAGAACGTGTATATCTAACTCAAAGTCTTGAATTGTCCCGTTTGGACAGTCTGTGAATGTTTGATCGCACTTAGGTGGTTAATTACTATATGTGTTTGTGTTGTTTGTTAAAAATTTGGTTGCGTCTTCTCACTCCTCTCTGATATACCTTTATTGATTTTGATTATTTTCTAACCACTTATTAGTAAGTGTTTAAGAAAATTTCTTAATCAATAAATATTTTGTGGTATATCGGAGAGGTGTGGGGAGATGCTGCCGAAATTTTTAGCAAATAACACAACACATATAGTAATTAATCGTGCGATCAAACCTTCACAGATGGGTTAAAAAGTGAAAATTTAAATGATATTTCTTCCTATTTAAAATGGCAGAGATGGACGATGTGAGGAAAGGGTTGGACTTTTTATTTTGTTAGACATGTTAAAGTTTTGTGTGTTTACATTTCATTCGCACAGGGAAAATGTCGGAAGATCGTTCATGGATGTACCGTAGAGTAGTTGATCAGGTGGTGTCTACGGAATTTAAAAATGGAGTTGAGAGATTCATTCAGTTGCTTTGAGAAATCCTATTGAAGCTGTAGATTGTGAGGGTCGTATCCGATGTCCTTAAGCAGTCTGTAAGAATTTGAAGTGGCTGACAACATGGGATGTACAACGTCATTATACAGAAAGGGGTTTGTTAAAGATTATGCAAACTGGATATGTCATGGTGAAACATTGTGGTCCTTCCAGCCTGCCGAGCCTGCCATGTTGGAAGTGGAAGTTCATTGTTGATATGGTCATAGATGCTGCTGGTCCAGGATTTAATGTTCATGAGGAGCATGTACACGATGAAGAACCGCCAAACAAGACAGCTGAAAGATTTTATCAGCTACTCAAAGATGCTGATGAGCCATTGTGGAATAGATGTCAAAATCACTCTCGACTGTCTGCGGTGTCACAATATTGAACTTGAAATCTGAATTTCACATCAGTGAGATTTGTTTTGATCGTTTGTTACTGATTATCAAAAGTATGTTGCCACAAGATGAGAAGTTACCTGAAAATTTTTATCGTGCAAAGAAGATGGTCACTGACTTAGGGCTTGGATATGAGAAAATAGATGCATGTCCTAATCATTGCATGCTATTTTAATGAGGATAAAAGTAAGGTATCATGTTCCATATGTGGTCATGATAGATTCAAGCCTAAGAAAGGGGACAATTCAAAGCAAAAAGATATACCATATATGTCATTACGGTATTTTCCTATTGCACCGAGATTGCAGAGAATGTATATGTCACCAAAAATAGCTCAACATATGAGATGGCATGCGGAAAGAGTACGTCGACAACATAATGTAATCACTCATATCCTGCAGATGCCGAAGCTTGGAGTCACTTTAACTGTGCTCACCCTACTTTCTCAAAAGAGTCGCGTAATGTAAGACTGGGTTTATACTGATGGATTCAATCCATTTGGAGGTTCAGTGACTTCCTACTCTTGCTGGCCAGTTTTCGTGACACCATACAATCTTCCGCCAAATATGTGCATGAAACGAGAGCATTTATTTCTATCATTATTGATCCCTGGTCCAAAAAATCCTGGAAAAAAACTAGACATATATCTCAGGACGTTGATTGATGAGTTGAAATGTTATGGACCGATGGGGTTACTACTTATGATGCATCCAGAAAGCAAAATTTCACTATGAAGGCTGCATTGATGTGGACAATAAATGACTTTCCTGCATATGGAATGTTATCTGGCTGGAGCACCCATGGAACACTACAAGAAAAAGCGGGATTACCGACAGACTGAATCCGTCGAAATCCATCGGTATTCTGTCGGAACAAGCGCCTTCCGACCGCTTTCCGCCCAAGCTCGTCGGAAACCTTCCGTCGGAAATACTTGGTCAGAAATTTCCGACGGATGACAATTCCGTCGGAATTCGGTCGAAACCTCCGACAGATATAATCCGTCGGTAAAGCCGTCAGTAATTTCCGACAGAATTGCCGACGGTGTTTAGCTGTCGGTAATTTATTTGTTCCGACCGATACTTGGCCGTCGGCCAATCCGTCAGTAATTTCCGACGGAATTACCGACAGTGTTTAGCCGTCGGTAATTATCCGTCAGTATTTTCCGACGGTATTATCGACGGTGTTTTTTCGTCGGTAATTTATAATTTCTGACGGATACTTATCCGTCGAAAAATCCGTCGGAAAATACACATATTTTTTTTAAAATAGACAAATAAAAATGATTTGTCAACATTGCTACAATGTCAAACCTGCTACATATTCATAAATTTAACAAATACTAACAATCAACATAAAATCATAAAGTACAATAAATATAAAATCAAATAGCATAATGAATACAAAATTCAACATAGATCTGCTGGATCGTCTGCTGTCCCTGCCTCGTCATCGTCTGGAGCTGGATCCTAATTTAAACAAATTAAAATGGAAACATTAATAATAAATAAAAGACATACAGTATTTTCAAAAATGAAATTTAAAACATGTGATTATTTCTCAAGCTTAATACAATACTATTTTTAGATCCATCATTTTCTTGGGTGTTTTTAGATCCGTCCTTTGAATGCCCAACTCAATCCGGAGATCCAAATTGGATTCCGTCAGTTCCCACACGTCACTTAACCCACCCGGTCGTGTCGGAGAAAACGGCACGTCGATCCGATCCCTATTTGGGACTTTGGACCCCGGGTTGCGTGTTTTGACCATTTATATATGCTTGGCCGTGTTTTTAGATCCGTCCTTTGAATGCCCAACCCAATCCGGGGATCCAAATTGGATTCCGTCAGTTTCTACACGTCACTATAACCCACCCGGTCGTGTCGGAGAAAACGGCACGTCGATCGGATCCCTATTTGGGATTTTGGACCCCCGGGTTGTGTGTTTTAACCTTTTATATATGCTTGGGTGTTTTTAGATCCGTCCTTTGAATGCCCAACCCAATCCGGAGATCCAAATTAGATTCCGTCAGTTCCCACACGTCACTTTAACCCCCCGGTCGTGTCGGAGAAAACGACACGTCGATCAAATCCCTATTTGGGATTTTGGACCCCCGGGTTGCGTGTTTTGACCATTTATATATGCTTGGCCGAGTTTTTAGATCCGTCCTTTGAATGCCCAACCCAATCCGGGGATCCAAATTGGATTCCGTCAGTTTCTCTCACGTCACTTTAACCCACCCGTCGTGTCGGAGAAAACGGCACGTCGATCGGATCCCTATTTGGGATTTTGGACCCCCGGGTTGTGTGTTTTAACCTTTTATATATACTTGGGTGTTTTTAGATCCGTCCTTTGAATGCCCAACCCAATCCGAAGATCCAAATGGGATTCCGTCAGTTTCTACACGTCACTTTAACCCACCTTCCGTGTCGGAGAAAACGGCATGCCGATCCGATCCCTATTTGGGATTTTGGACCCCCGGGTTGCGTGTTTTGACCATTTATTTATATGTTTGGCCGTGTTTTTAGATCCGTCCTTTGAATGTCCAACCAATCCGGGGATCCAAATTGGATTCCGTTAGTTTCTACACGTCACTTTAACCCACCCGGTCGTGTCGGAGAAAACGGCACATCGATCCGATCCCTATTTGGGATTTTGGACCCCCGGGTTGCGTGTTTTGACCATTTATTATGTTTGGCCGTGTTTTAAATCCGTCGTTTGAATGCCCACCCAATCCGGAGATCCAAATTGGATTCCGTCAGTTTCTACACACCTCACTTTAACCCCCTCGTGTCGGAGAAAACGGCACGCCGATCCGATCCCTATTTGGATTTTGGACCCCCGGGTTGCGTGTTTTGACCATTTATATATTCTTGGCCGTGTTTTTAGATCCGTCCTTTGAATGCCCAACCCAATCCGGGAATCCAAATTAGATTCTGTCAGTTTCTACACGTCACTTTAACCCCCCCGGTCGTGTCGGAGAAAATGGGACGTCGATCCGATCCCTATTTGGGATTTTGGACCCCCAGGTTGTGTGTTTAACATTTTATATATACTTGGGTGTTTCTAGATCCGTCCTTTGAATACCCAACCCAATCCGGAGATCCAAATTGGATTCCGTCAGTTTCTACACGTCACTTTAACCCACTCGGTCGTGTCGGAGAAAACGACACGTCGATCCGATCCCTATTTGGGATTTTGGACCCCCGGTTGCGTGTTTTGACCATTTATATATGCTTGACCGTGTTTTTAGATCCGTCCTTTGAATGCCCAACCCAATCCGGGGATCCAAATTGGATTCCGTCATTTTCTACACGTCACTTTAACCCACCCAGTCGTGTCGGAGAAAACGGCACACCGATCCGATCCCTATTTGAGATTTGGGACTTCCGGGTTGTGTGTTTTAACCTTTTATATATACTTGGGTGTTTTTAGATCCGTCATTTGAATGCCCACCCCAATCCTAAGTATAGGAAATTAATACTATTCTGACCTGAGCTGCTGGCTGTGTGGGGCGTACTCCCTGCATTATTGAGATGAACTGCTGAAGCATATTGCTGAACTGCGTCTGTAGCTGTACCCGCTGTGTCTCTATCTCTACCTGCTGCGCCTGTAGCTCTACCCGCTGCGTCTGTAGCTCTACCCGCTGCATCTTTAGCTCTACCCGCTGCGTCTGTAGCTCTTCCCGCTGCGTCTGTAGCTCTGTACGTAGCTCCTCCCGAATGATGCCTCTAATGTCCTCTCCACCACTGACAGGCGGCGCAGAAGATGAACTCGCGTGTGCCGGAGGAGCGATCGAACTGGCATATGAGGACAACACTCGAGAGTATCCAGGCTGTCCCCAAAGCCGTACACTCGACCCTTCCTCGGCACTCCCCTGCCTTGACCCAAGCGTCCGCATCCAAATCTGGCTGGGGAGTGCCCTCTGTGTAGCGCTCCGCCATCGTCCTGTCGTACGTCTCCTGTAAAATAATTTAAAATTCAATTATTGAAAACTAATTACTTAATATCATAATTGAATTTATAATTAAAGCTTGACTTACAGCAATCGTGCGGGCACTGTCGGTAACATAGTCATTCGTCCCTTCCGCTTATGAGTCCGGTCAAATAACTCGCGGAAAGTAGGGGCACGCTCCAGGTCGTGATGCTTAAAATTCAATAAAATTAGTTAGTTTCACAATAATAATCCATATGTATATGAATCGAACAATAAAAATACTTACCAATTTTTTACTGTGGGTCGCATAAGATACGGATCCACTAGTATGCACATTCTTCTCCGGTTGAGTTGCTCTGTTGCGTATTGCCGCCTGTGACCGCTGCTGCCATGGTCCAGCAGCCAACGCGCGCAAAGGGACTCCCAATAGTCCCTCCGTAGCCAAACAGGGCCGTAATCCACCCAAGCCATAGGATCCCGGTTGCCTGTGGTCTTCATTGCCTTATCCCGGGCCTCCCACATCGACTTTCTTAAATTAGTCTGGGCCGTAATCTCCAGACGGCTCGAGCCCGAGGGAGATCCTCAGGTCTCGTGAACGCGAACCTCCGCTGTAAAGAAATAAAATTAATCAACGTTCTGCAATAAACCTAAATTAATAATAATTGAATAAATGACTTCAACTCTTCTAAAAAATAAAATACCGTAAACATGTCAAATAATAAATCCCGACTGGCATCGCAAAGTCTCTCCATGCATCCACTGGTCCAGGAATATGTGCGTGGACCAGCGTCGTAATATAGCGGGAAGCAGGACTGGGATCTATCTTCCCCTGCAATTCCACATTAATTTTCTACATGAAATGTATATCCTAAATAACAAATACAGTAACACTGAGATGATGAACTTTACCCTGAGATCCAGCATGGTTGTCGTCCTGGTAGCTGAGGCCCCTCCTCAGCTGCTGGATGCTGGCTCTCCACCTCTGTTGAAACAATTTAGTACACTTTTCTTGTATAAATTGCAAGAGACCAAACATACTAATCTATTGAAACATATGTTTACCTTGTGGTGAGGAAGAAGACGAAGTGGCGTGGACGGGGAGGCAGTCCCTGCAAAATTCATACACATTAGAAATTATGAATTTCAAATAAACAACAATGTAGAAAATTACCTGTCGCTGGGACGACGGGCGTGGACGGGGAGGCAGTCCCTGCAAAATTTCATACACATTAAAATTATGTATTTCAAATAAACAACAATATAGAAATTTACCTGTCGCTGGGACGACGGGCGTGGACGGAGAGGCAGTCCCTGCAAAATTTCATACACATTAGAAATTATGATTTCAAATAAACAACAATGTAGAAAATTACCTGTCGCTGGGACGACGGGCGTGGACGGGGAGGCAGTCCCTGCAAAATTTCATACACATTAGAAATTATGAATTTCCAATAAACAACAATATAGAAATTTACCTGTCACTGGGACACGGGCGTGGACGGAGAGGCAGTCCCTGCAAAATTTCATACACATTAGAAATTATGAATTTCAAATAAACAACAATGTAGAAAATTACCTGTCGCTGGGACGACGGGCGTGGACGGGGAGGCAGTCCCTGCAAAATTTCATACACATTAGAAATTATGAATTTCAAATAAACAACAATATAGAAATTTACCTGTCGCTGGGAAGACGGGCGTGGACGGGAGGCAATCCCTCAGCCAACGGACGTGGCAACCCTCCGACTGCGTCCTCCACGTACCATATCTCTATTGATACAAATAAAGATATAGCAAGTCATCAGCACTCAATTTGAAGTAGCAATTTATTATGAACATGTAATGAACAACAACACCAATTTCTTACAAAATATGCAGTATATTATCTATATTCATCATCAGATGCTGAAGACATGTTTAATTCAGCATCATCATCCTAGAATTCATCCTCATCATCTTGGGAGTCTTCCTCCACATCAACTCCCTCCCGCTCAGCGACATTTGGGTCACTTCTTCTTGTTCGTTATCCTTATGTAAGGAAATGAATCATTTATATCATGAACATTGTACTGCGTAGAAGCTGCCAACTCTCGTGCGTCACTACTCCGATTGATTGGATGGAAAAGTTGTCATTAACACCTTCGAGCTCATCATCAGTCGGGAGAAGCTCATACTCAGGGAATAGTCTTGATTTCACTCTACATGCAGCCCACCAATCTCTTAATTTGAGGGATGTATAATTTGAATAATAAACTTGTTGGGCTTGTGCCGCCAGGATGAATGGCTCATATGTACTCAATTTGGACTTATGCTTCACATCGATTAATCCATATGTTGTGTCATGACGAATAGATGTCGGGTCAAACCAATGACACTTGAACAGAAATACATTGTTGTCTTGTCCCAAAATTGCAGTTCAATGACTTCTTCGAGAATGCCTAATATGTCAATTTCATTTTCATTGTAGGCACTTCCCTTCACACATACGCCGCTGTTCATCGTAGACTTATTCCGTCCATAATCTCTCGTGTGAAATCTGTATCCATTCACAATGTAGCCTGGATAGACACGTACATCTTCGAGGGGGCCAAAACTAATCTGTTGTACTCTTGAATCGGGAATGAAGCCTTGTTCACCTATTATGATAAAATAGACAAACATTGAATAAATGACTTCAACTCAGTCTGCATAAAACATAAACTTATGTTTTGGAATAACTAGACACATACTCGAGATCTTAACCAAGTAGGAAAAGACTTCTCCCGTTCCTTTTCAACTGCACGTCAGTTAGACGTGGATTCCTCGTCGCAATATGACCAATTCAAACTCTCTGCAATGTAAATATCACACAACCGTTAGGTTCTGCAGCAATGCACGCAAATGATGAGAATAAGCGTGGAGAGCTTACTGAATGTAGGGTTCTAGTTCTTCGCAATTCATGAACACGTAGATCTCTGCAGCTACCAACTCTCTGTCTTGGAGTGCGCGAGTAGATGAAGATCCGAACGCCCGTCCGGACACTTGATACAGAGGCGTCTCTGACACCTCGGAATCTCCACCATCATCATTACGTGGAGGTTGAGTGCGTCGTGTTCGTATTTCCGTGTCAAAGTACATCGAACAGAAGTTTGATATCTCCTCAATGAGGTACGCCTGAGTAATAGAGCCCTCAACTTGTGCTTTGTTGCGGACTTTCATCTTAAGATCGTGCATGCACTACGACAATAATTCAAATGCATACATAAGTAATATAAAAGATCGTCGTAATGGCAATAAATTGAGATGTAGAAATATACCTCTCAAACGGATACATCCATCGAAATTGTACTGGTCCTCCGACCCTTGCCTCATATGGTAAATGGATGATCAGGTGCTCCATTGAATCAAAGAATGCTGAAGGAAATATCTTCTCTAATTTGCAGACTGTCTGAATTATATTTTGCTCTATATTTTGCAAGTCATGAATTTGAGTTCTGATGCAGATAAAATCCTGAAGAATTGACTCAGCTCAGTCATTGCTCTCCCCATATGTTTTTTCGGCAACAACTCACGAAAAGCAAGAGGCATCAGTCTTTGCATGAAAACATGCAGTCATGACTCTTCATTCCGTATATTTTTCCCTCGTTGACATTTACACAACGCGCATATTCGAGACATATCCATCCGGAAATCTCAATTGCTTTAACCATTGCAACACTTCCTTAATCTCTGCCCCAAGCACATATGCAGCTTTAGGTTGCACCACTTTTCCTTGAACATGCTGTAGCTCTAGTTCTGGACGTTTGCAAAGTACTTTCAAATCGACCCGTGCCTTGACGTTATCCTTCGTTTTACCTTTGACGTCCATAACTGTGTTGAACACATTATCAAAACATTCTTCTCTATATGCATGACGTCTAGGTTATGACGTATCAAAAGTGTTGACCAATAAGGCAATTCCCAAAAAATGCTTTGCTTCACCCAATTGTGATCCTTCCCAAGCCAGGATTTGTCGGGTACTACCCAGCCAGTTGTGTTACAGTCGGTAAGTTCTGGACCCGCCTCGTCATGTTCCACCAGACACCCGTTCCATATCTACCTCCTCCATCACAGTTGTATTTTTAATAAAAGAATCATTTTGCTTTCGGAAAGGATGTCACTGGGTAGAAACCGCCGATGACAATCGAACCAACAAGATTTCCCCCAGATTTCAACACAAATGATTTAGAATCCTCCATGCAATAAGGACATGCCAACCTCCCATGTGTGCTCCAGCCAGATAACATGCCGTAGGCTAGAAAGTCACTTATTGTCCACATTAATGCAGCCTTCAAATTGAAATTCTGTTTCTGGATGCATCATAAGACTGCACACCATCTGACCATAACAATTTCATCTCATCAATCAACGGTCTGAGATATATGTCTATATTCTTTCTTGGACTTTTTGGACCCGAATCAGCAATGAAGGAACAAATTCTCACGCTTCATGCACATGCCTGGCGGAAGGTTGTACGGTGGTTAAGAATACTGGCCAACATGAGTAAGATGCCACCGAGCCTCCGAAAGGATTGAAACCATCTGTGCATAAACCAAGCCGTACGTTGCGTGGATCCCTTGAGAAGTAAGGATGAGTACGGCTAAAATGAGCCCAGCTTCACCATCGGCAGGATGACTCATTTCACCTTCGTCGCGACGGACTCTTTCCGCATGCCATGTCATATGTCCAGCTGTCCTCGAGGACATGAACAATCGCTGCAATCTGGGTGTGATAGGAAAGTACCGCAATGACTTATACGGAACATCCTTCTGCTTTGACTTGTCCCCTCTCTTGGGCTTGAACCTATCATGCTTACAAATACAGCATGATGTCTTATCTGCATCCTCTTTGTAGTACAGCATACAGTGATTCGGACAGGCATCAATTTTCATAAAACCAAGCCCCAATCATTCACCATCTTCTTCGCACGGTAAAAGTCAGCATGTAACCTCTCTGATTGAGGAAGCATGCTCTTGACCAGTAAGAGAAGCCGTCAAACAACTCTCCGCTCATATGAAATTCAGATTTCAAATTCAATAGCTGCGACACTGCAGACAACCGTGTATGCTTCTCACAACCATCCCATAATGGCTCATCAGCATCTCGAAGTAACTGATAAAATCTCTGAGCTGTATCATTCGACACTTCTTCATTTGTTTGATCTTCATGAATATTGAACTCCGGACCAGCAGCATTGACAACCATGTCTACGTACGTACTTGTGAAGGCAAGTAATTAGCTGGTGCAGACGACTGAATATTCAACTCACCATGACACGACCATAACTCATAATGGCCAACAAATCCTCTCGTATACAGATGATGCTGCACATCCCATGTCGATATCCACTTTCTGTTCTTACAAGCCGAACACGGACATCGGATGTTACCCATCGGATCAACTGCTACTGATGTATTACTCAATGCAAACTCAATAAAACTGTCAACTCCGTCTTTAAAACTCCTCGGTCACAACTCCATTCACTATTCCACGGTAACATCCATGACCGATTCTCCGACATTTTTCCTACATATTAAATGTCATGTCCCGAGTTAAAATCCAACACACCCTCACATCATTCAAGTACCATACATACTTATATGGAGTCCCAGAGCTAATGGGTGAAATAAAGCGTTGACGTAAGAAAATGAAGAGTAAACATACATGAATATCAAATAAATTTGAGCACTATATAAATACTACTATGGTATTGAACATTAAAAACAACACAAACCGTGATGTCTTCATATTAGGCCACCACCACTTGATCGGCTCTTTATTCACCAGTTTCTCAGTAGATTTCCTAGGGAGTGAACTAACCACTGATATCCCTAAATATAGTTTGCCAAATACATCTCTGTACAATAGTGGGAAGACATAACTTTGAGAATGTCAAGTTCTTTGACACAATTATTTTTCACAAATTACACCAGTCTTTTCCAATAAACATGTACATACTACCACACCAACTGCGTCGTAAGATTACAGAATATCGCACTCCTTTTTCATCTTGAACAATAACAGATAATCACTTTTATTTTCTAAACTTTGTCTTTCTTCTTTCCGAATAATCTTTATGATTTCGTCATCTTCTCTTTCACCAAAAGTAAACCATCATGCAATCTTCGAATCGAGCGGAAATATTTTACGTTCAAACAAACAAGTACTTTGATACGTTGACATTTGTTCTTCTTTGAGTCTAATTTCCCAATCGCGAACTCTCATCACTAATTACAAAAAAAAATCACTTCAACATTTTATTCATGAGTAATTTAAAATATAAAATTAAATCATAATATGGTAATTTGAAAAAATCTCTCAAATGACTACAAATAAACATACGAATGTTGAATGATTAACTTGCAGTGTGAAATTTGTGAAGTAAACAATATGTTTAACAAAGAAAGTCATTGCATTGTTTATTTTCATGTAAAGCGTAAAAAATAACAGCGAGCAAGATAAATAAAAAATAACTTAATATCAAAAGCTTTGAATATAATTAAGAACTAGTCATATCATTAAGAACATTATAAGAGTATTCATGTCATTCTTTTTACATGTGGTTTAACTATTTTAGGTTACTAGTTCATGACCATAGGTGTAAATAAGTCTAATAGGAGGTATCATGCATAGAAATAAGGAAAATCAAACCTTTTAAAATGTCAACTGAATGAGTGTGTCAATCTCTTCAGAATTGGCGTCCATAGTGTGTGCCACCAATTTAAGCAGAATTGGCATCCACATAGTGGGTCGCGAAGTCAATCAGATTGGCATTTTATATGGAGAATCACGATTTGTGCAAAGCCCTATAATCATGCGTTCTAATTGGTTTTGGCCAAACTCCCAACATGAAACTTATTGTAAACAAGATATAATTTTTTTTACATATTTTATTGAGAACATGGGTATGAGGTCATGAAACCGAAGTCTGCTCCCCATGGTTTTAAGTTTTAATTCTTCAAAGTAATAAGCTGATTAATGTACATAATCTACTTTAATAATCAGATACAACAAATGTAAGTACTTTGGAATAAGAGTCTGATAACTTATTCTAATATTTTATGGGGGCTTTATTGTCCCTATGAAATAAGAATTTTGTACACAACAAAAACGTCAAAAACCTTGAGTTTTTCTATCTGACCTTATCTTATTTGACCATCAAAGGTCCCCTAGATGGTAAATTTGCAAGATAACTTAGCACATCTACAAAGTTTTTTATTTTTTGTGGGTACCTAATGTGGAGTGGGTTTTGAATTTAGGTCAGTATAAATATTTAAAAGGATCTTAACTACTGAGCAACTCTTTGCATATCAAATTTACAAGACTTTACTTTGTAGAAAATTATATTGTTTTATGCACATAGCATGTGATATTATACAATAAAAGGTAACTACTGAGAGGACCCTTTGAATGTCAAATCCACAACCTTTAGTTTGTAGAAAATTATATTATTTATGCAATAGCCTGTGAGACTATATGATAAAAGGGCTTTAACTACTGAGCCACTCTTTAAGTACCAAATCTACAAAATTTTAGTTGTAAGCCTGTGAGACTTGGGAAGTGGGCCCAAATCCCAAACATCCCCAAACGTAAGAAAATGGGCTTCCCTCTTGTAAATGGGTTTGGGCCGGAAAAGCAGGCTCGGTGGATGCAAGGACTTGTCATGAGAGCCCATTAAGGACTTTAATATAAAACATACTGGAAAAAAAATCTGTGAAATATCGTATTTGCCCCCACACATAATTTTAAAGTGAGGAGAACAATAAAAATAGAAAAAAAAACTTGGGATTTTTCATCTCAATTCTTGGTAATTTAAATGAAATCTACAATATTTGGTAACAAATACACACCACTAAAAGATTATATTTTTGTATTGTTTTAATATGTTGGCTGTTTATTCGTAAATTAACTTTAAAAAAGAGATATTTTGAATGTGGCACGTTATGATTAAAAAAAGTACTATTATAAAGTATAAATTCCTAGTTCAGTATGGATAGCAACTAGTTCTATGACCGTACTATAGAAATGTCATAGATTTTGAATAAACAGATTTTCTAATTAATATAAGTTAAAATATTATATATTGAACACACAAAAAATTCAAATAATTTTAAATAGAGCTCTCTTATAAAATATTAAATAATTTATTTCTATTAAAAATAAAAATGGAGATTTTTCCATCTCAATTTTAGGCAATTTAAGTGAATCTACAACATTAGATAACGAATACACATCACTAAGAGACTATAAATTTGTATTTTTTTAATATGTTGGCTGTTTATTCATAAATTAAACATTAAAAAAGAGATATTTCGAATGAGAGGCGCTATGATAAAAAACAATATATATTAAAACTATAAATAATAAAAGTATAAACTCCTATTCACCTTCTCGAGCATAGATAGCAAATCTCTCTAAACTTGCTTGCAGAGGGGGCAAGTCGGGGGGGAAGAGAGTGGGGAAGCTGGGAAGAAAAGACGACGCGAAGGCGCTGGTTTGTGGGTAGAATTGGGTGGGTGGACGTGAATTAGGAGCTGTGCGGCCCTCTTGCGTTCGATCCATCGGAGGCGGGTGCAGCGGGGAAGAGGCGGAGAGGAGGCAGAGGGGGAGGGACAGTGAGGGGATGGCGGCGGCGGAACGATCGCGGCGCCGAGCTTGGCCAGCGGGCTGCTGGCGATGCCAGCAGCCGCACCCGGCGCTGAAGCTGCACGCCCTCGGCACCTCAACTCGCTCATGCACCTTTTTCTGCCGGAGATCTCCACCAGCGTCCCCACCATGTCAGTGAAGACGTGCTCCCTCCCCGCCGTCAACTTTTTGGTAGGGGGTTTGACGGGGGGAGGCACTGGGACGGGAGGGGAAAGGGGGCCGACAGGCGGGGGTGGGGGGTCGCTTTGGGGGAGGGGGGTTGCTTGTTGGGGGAGGTGGGTCGCTTGTTTGGGGGATGGGGGGGAGGCAATGGTGGGGAAGGAGGGTGGCAGGGGTTGGGAATGGGACTGGAGGGGGAGGGGGGTCGCAAGGGTGGGAAGGGGGGCTGGCCGGTTGGGAGAGGGGAGGGGGAGGGGGGCGGCATGGGAGGGGGGCTGGGACGCCGATGGCGGAGTGGGGGGTCACCAGTGGGCGGGGTGGGGAAGGGAGGGGGAGAGGGGCGCGAGATGTGTACATACCGGAGGGGAGGGACTTTCGGTGGCAGAGCACGGCGGCGGCGGCGGGGCCGGTCGGGCGGAGGGCCGGCGGCGCGCGGCAGGCGGCGAGCGGCGAGGGTCGCGACGACGAGAGAGAGAGAGAGAGAGAGAGAGGAGAGAGAGAGAGAGAGAGAGAGAGAGAGAGAGAGAGAGAAGAGAGAGAAGATGGAGGGAGAGGGAAGAGGGGGGGGGGGTCCGCGGGACAATGTATAGGAGGTTTACCGATGGATATCCGACGGCCATTTCCTCGGAATATCCGTCGGTTATGCTTTCATTACCGACGGATATGTCCGACGGAAATATTTTCCGTCGGAACGGCCGATATATTCCGACTGAATATTGCCGTCGGAATATCCCCGTCGGAATACCGACGGAAATTAATCCGTCGGTAATCCCGCTTTTTTCTTTTGTAGTGGAAAACTAGCATGTCCTTACTGTATGACAGTTCCCAACATTTGTACTTAAGCATGGTGGCAGTCATGCTGGTTTGATTGTCATCCGACAATTTCTACCAAGGGACCATCCTTTTAGAAGGCAAAAAGATGCATTCTTAAAGAACAAAATTGAATTGGAAGAAGCTGATTTTGAACGGTTTTCTGGGTCCACATTTAGCAGCAAGGGTACAGAACTTACTAGATATAACAAATTGTCGAGCAGCATAAGACATCTCCCTGGATTTGGGAAGGATCAACAACTGGGTCAAAAAAAGTATCTTCTGGGAATTGCCTTATTGGTCAACTCTTCTTATACGACATAACCTCGACGTCATGCATGTTGAGAAGAATGTCTTTGATAATGTGTTCAAACACCATTATGACATAAAAGGCAAAACAAAGACAATGTTGAATACTCGTTAGACTTGAAAATACATTGTAAACCTCCAAAACGGAACTTCTTGATAGAAATGGTACAAACATTTAAACCGAAAGCATTTACGCCCTTGGAGCTGCACAGATTAAAGAAGTATGATTTTGGCTAAAACAATTGAGATTTCTATATGGTTATGTGTCCAACATTGCTCGTTGCGTGAATACAAATGAGGGGAAAATATATGGAATGAAAAGTCATGACTGTCATGTGTTCATGCAGAGGTTGTTACCTATTGTATTTCGTGATATGCTGCCGAAGCCGATATGGGGAGCAGTGACTGAGTTAAGTCAGTTTTTTAAAATTTTATGTACATCAGAGCTCAGGTATGAAGATGTGGAAACTATTGAACAGAATGTGATCACGACAGTTTGTAGATTGGAAAAGATATTTCCACCCTCATTCTTTGATTCAATGGAGCACCTGCTTATACACTTACCATATGAGGCTAAAGTAGGAGGGCCGGTACAATTTAGATGGATGTATCTATTTGAGAGGTAATTATATATATTTTCTCCTCATAATTCAATATCTTTTTATGTGTTTTTCATTATCTTATGAACATTCTGGTAGGTGCATGCATGAATTGAAAATGAAAGTTCGCAACAAGGCAAAAGTAGAGGGTTCCATTGCGGAGGCGTACATTATGGAAGAAATATCAAATTTCTGTTCAATGTACTTTGAACCTGAGATACAAACTCATCGTACTCGGCCACCACGTAATGATGATGGAGGAGACTCCTTTCACTCTGATCGGCTCTCTATATTTAAGTATCTGGACGTGCGTATGGACGTTCTTCGTCTCGGATGCTAAATGATAGAGAATTGCACTGTGCAGAATTTACATCATTTTAAATTGTATGGAGGTTGAATCTTATGTTGCGTAAGTTCTCTGCTCACATTACGTTATGTCCATAACTTGTTAATTTTCATTCCATCTATAATGCTCAATGTTCATAATACAGACAATTTGACTCAGAATTAATCCAAAGATGTCCATATCTCTCTGACATGGAGGTTGAAAAAGAACGAGAGAAAAATCATTGGCTTCTTGGCTGAAATATCGTGTAAGTATTATTACTAATCTTTCTCCTTGTTAGGCCAATTTATGACTAATTCTGACTAGTGTGCTCTCCATATGTAGGTTGAAAATGGTTTTATTACTGATCAAAGAATTCGAGAGATCAGTTATGGCCCATCGAAAGTTGCACGTACATATCCAGCATTTATTGTGAATGGGTATAGATTTCACACTAGACAATATGGGCAGAATAAATCAACAATGAACAGCGGGGTATGTGTGAAAGGAAGTACATATAATGAAAATGAATCTGATTATTATGGTATTACTGAGGAGATCTTAGAATTGCAATATCTCAGAGATGACAACCATATATTTCTGTTCAAGTGTCATTGGTTTGACCAAATTCTGTTCGAAATGACACAAAATATGGGATTGTCGATATCAGACATAAGTCCAAATTGAATACTTATGATCCCTCATTTTGGCCGCACAAGCCCAGCAAGTCTATTATACAAAGTATCCATCGTCTAGAAAAAGAAAGAAAGAAATGATTGGTGGGCAGTTTGCAAGGTTAAGACAAGGCTTTTCCCGGATTATGAGTTGGATTTGACTGAAACAGTAGGTTGGATGTGAATGCCGAATTCTTTCAATCAGATTTGGGTGATGATGTAGAGTTGCCTGCTTCTAGTGATGAATCTGTGGAGGCACTGTCTTTATCTAAAGAGAATGAAGTGGAAGAAGTCGAACCAGAACAACTTGAAATACAGTTGGGGGACTCCGATGAGGAGGAATATATTAGTGATCAAAATGAATCTGATAATGAAGATGTGAATGCTGAATTTGATATATCTCCAACATCTGAAGATGAAATGGAGAATGTTTGATTAATGGTATACAATTTTACCTAAAATGAAGGGTACTCTGTAATTTTAATACTCCCGTGTCTGCCCATTTTTCTTCCACTATTTGATGAATATGCATGTATTTTATTACCAGTTGAAGATATGGTTCGAGGACGGCGTGGGACTTCTTCAGGTGGGAGAGGGTGAGGGTAGTGGGAGGGGAGAGGGTAGTAGAGAGGAGATTTACTTCCTTTTCTACACCGCTACCACCGACTCTGCACCGCTACCACCGACAGTAGGTATGTATACTTTGATTTGTATGCATTGCGGTATTTATTTAATATAATTATTTATGTCATTGTGGTAACTTATCTTATTTTCACAGGACCCACGACCTCTGTACCGGTACCATCGACCTCTGCACCGATACCACCGACCTCTGCACCGCTACACCGGCAGTAGGTATGTATACTTTCATGTATAATGCATTGTAGTATTTGTTAAAAATAATTCTTTGGGTTTTTGTGGTATTATTCTTATCCTTTCAGGATCCATGACCTCTGCACCGTACTACCTGTGCAGTAAATATGTCTGTATAATGCACTGTATGTTTTGTTTAAAATAATTCTTTATTTTTTGTGGTATCTTATTCTTATCTTTACAGGACTACGACCTCTGCACGTTACTACCTGTAGCAGGTAAATATGTCATGTATAATGCACTGTATGTTTTGTTTAAAATAATTCTTTATATTTTTGTGGTATCTATTCTTATCTTTACAGGACCCACGACCTCTGCACTTTTACCATCGGCACCAGGTAGATTGACAGCCTCTGCATCTCCATCACACATGGCGAGTAGATCTACACCAGTATGTTCATTTACATTTCTATTTTTTTTATAGTTGTTTTATTTATACTATTTAATTCGTATAGTACATGCTGATGACGAGACGAGTCATCACGAGGGGGAGGGCAGTTATAATGAGACGATGCAGGCAGTGTGGATAAATGAAGGGTATGTAATG
>JACBKR010005441.1:0-18319 GCA_014218235.1 Colocasia esculenta | reverse complement strand
TAGCACATACACTTGGCGAGGTTTACTGTTTATTTATAATGGTTCATTTCTATTAACAGCATGCAGTAAGTGGTTCTTTACAGCTTTCAAACATGTGTAGTCTATTCTATAAACTGCTAGCGTAGCTTCCTGCTTCTTATTTGTGAGTTGTTTTGTTTGGAATTTGGGGGAGTTTCTCTACTGAGCCAGTGACTCGTGAGGCTCACCCCTACTTCTTTCAAGTGAGGGAGAGCAGGAGGCTTCGCCCTTCTTCTAGTTCGGGAGCCGCACCATAGCGGAGTTGGGTCTGCACCACCAGCAGTGTAATTTTCTTTCTTGTTCACCTCAGGGTATGCCCCAGGTCGTTGTTGTACTTGAGGTTGGCTATAGTTGAGAAAAGGCTATATATATTTCATGTAAATATTTGTGAGATGTGACAATCTTATATATATTTGAGCTATTTTCTTATATTTCTATGGACTTTGAATAGTATCCCTTGTGAGGCTTTGGCTCGTTCACGGGAGGCAGAGTCGGGTCAAGCTCGTTATTGGGTTAACAGGTTTGAACGACGTGGACCGCTACAAATGTCGTCTCCACCGCTTGGGGGTGTCGCAGCAGACGAACTCGCGTAGACCGGAGGAGCGACTGAACTCGCATATGTGGGCATCACTAGAGTAGTATCCAGGCTGTCCCCAAACCGTATACTCAACCTTCCTCAGCCCTCCCACTGCGTCGACCCATGCCTCTAGATCCAAGTCTGGCTAGGGAGTGCTCTCTGCGTAGCGATCCGCCATCATCCTGTCATAGGTCTCTACATAACAAATTAAAATGTATTATTTATTAAACATTATTTAATCTCTAAAATGACTAAAAAAGTTTATATTTTGACTTAGGGCAATCGTGGGAGCACTCTCGCTGACATAGTCATAGTCCCCTTCCGCTTATGAGTTCGATCAAATAAATCACAAAATGTAGGGGCACGCTCGAGCTCGTAACGCTACAATTCAACAAAAGTAGATAGTTTCACAATAATAATGTATTAAGCTATTGAAACTTAATATACTTACAATTTCTGGCTGTGGGCGCATAAGACACCGACTCATTAGTATGCACTCTTTTCTAGATGAGCTGCCCGATTGTGTTTAGCCGCCTGTGGACCTCTCCTACCATGGTCTACTAGCCCATGATGACAAAGGGACTCACAATAGTCCTCCTCATCCACACCAGGCTGTAATCCATCCAAGCCGTGGGGTCTTGGCTGCCTGCGATCTTCACGCCTTGTCCAGGGACTCCCATAGCAACTTTCGAAATTAGTCTCGACAGTAGACTCCCAGACGGCTCGTGCTCGAGAGAGATCCTCCTATATCGTGAGCATGTACCTCCATGATTAGAAATTAAATTACTCAAGTTAGTGCATAAGTGAGAGAGATAGTAATTAATGAAATGACTTCAAATGAGTAAAAAGTAACAATCCCGGAAGATAGGGGGAACTCTTTCGATGAGTCCATGGTCCTAGAAAGTGTGTGTAACAACGATGTAATATAGCAGGAAGCGATCTGGATCTATCTTCCCCCTACAATTGTACATTAATTTCTACATTAACCATATAACGTAAATAACAAATATAATAAGTTTGAAGTGATTAAGTTTACCCAGAAATCCACCATGGCTAGCGTCCAGTGGCTGAGCCACATCTCCACCGTTGGATGATGACTCTCTACCTCTGTTGTAAATATTAAGTACACTATTATTAAAAAAAATTGGAAGACAAGAAATGTACTAAAGCATGCAAACATGCATGTACCTACTGCTGAATGGGAGGGACAGGTGACGCCACTGGGCATGATGTGGATCTTGCATAATTATATGCTTGTTAGAAAATATAAAGTTAATATGCATAGTAATATAGAGAGTTTTGTGTTTAGGTACATATATATATATACTGTTACCGGGACAACCGACGTAGTCATGGAGGTGGATCCTGCAAAATTATATACACGTTATAAAATATACAGTTAATATGCACAATAATCTAAAAGAGTTTTGTGTTTGGGTACATATATATATACCTGTCGCCGGGACAAACGGCGTAGTCGGAGGCAGAACCTGCAAAATTATATGAACGTTAAAACATATAAAGTTAATATACAATAATCTAAAAGAATTGAGTTTACATATATACCTATCGTCGTAGACCCTCAGCCTACAGAAGTAGAGGATGCACTGGACGAGGTGGACCCCCTCCCACTATGTCCTCCATGCCATATCTCTATAAGAATAATAAAGATATAACATGTCATCAACACTCAAATTGAAGTAGCTATTTAATAACATATAACTAGCAACAACATTCAATTCTTACAAAATTTTGTAATATTATCTATATTCATCATCAGATGCTGAAGATATGTCTAATTCAACGTCATCTTCGTCATCTCTTCGTCATCATCATCGGTCCCTCCTCATCAGACTCCACCTCCCGCTCAACAACCTGATCGTATAGGGCATTTGGGTCAACTTCTCCCTTCATTATCCTATATAAGCAAATTGGTTCATTTATATCATCTACACTGAACTGCGTAGAAGGAGCCAAACTCTCGTGCATCACTCTGATGATTTGATTAAAAAAAATTGTCATTAACATCTTCCTCTCTATATCAGCGGGAGAAGCTCATCTCAAGGAATAGCCTTGTTTTCACTCTACAAGCAGCCACCAATCTCTCAATTTGAGAGACGAATAGTTTAAATAATAAACTTGTTGAGCTTGTGCTGCCAGAATGAATAGCTCATAAGTACTCAACTTGGACTTATGTTGACATCAACAATCCCATATGTTGTGTCATTGCGAATAGAGGTCAGAGGAACCAATGACACTTAAAGAGAAATACATGGTTGCCTTGTCCCAAAAATTGCAGTTCGATGACTTCTTCAAGAATGCCATAATAGTCTACTTCATTTTCATTGTAGGCCTTCTCTTTACACATACGCCGCTGTTCATCGTAGACTTATTATGTCCATAATCTCTCATGTGAAATTGTTCCATTGACAATGTAACCTGGAGACACGTACAATCTTCGAGGGCCCATAACTGATCTCTTGTACTCTGGATCAGTAATAAGCCTTGTTCAACCTATGTAAAAAAAAACAGACACACAATAACAACTATGAACAACTTATGCATAAGAACATAACAACACTTATGCATAAAAATATTTGGACACTTACTCGTTATCTTAACCAAGTAGCAAAAGACTTCTCCCACTCCTTTCAACCTACACGTCCGTCAGACGTGGATTCCGTTGCAGTATGACTGACTCAAACTCTCTGCAATGAAAATGCAACACAACCTCTAAACTCCAGATTTGTAAACAAATGAAGTACATACATAAAAACATAGCGTTGAGAGATTACTCAATGCAAGGTCTAGTTCTGTGCAATTCATGAAGATGTAGATCTCTGCAGCTAACAACTCTCTGTCTTCGACGAGTGCGCGAGTAGACGAATATCTGAACACTTATCCGGGACACTTGAATATAGATAGTCGGTCATGCACATCAGAATATTCACCATCATCATTACGTGGAGGTTGAGTGCGTCGAGTTCATTTTCGAGTCAAAGTACATCGAACAAAAATTTGATATCTCTTCAATAGGTATGCCTGGATAATGGAGCCCTCAACTTGTGCTTTGTTGCGGACCTTCATCTTAAGATTGTGCATGCACCTACGACAACAATTCAAATGAATACGTAGGAAATATAAAAGATCATCGTAATGTGAATAAATTGAGACACAGGAATATACCTCTTAAACAGATACATCCATCAAAATTGTACTGGTCCTCCGACTCTAGCCTCATATGGCAAATGGATGATCAGGTGCTCCATTGAATCGAAGAATGCTGGAGGAAATATCTTCTCTAATTTACAGACTGTTTGTACTATATTTTGCTCGATATTTTACAATTCATGAAGTCTGAGTTATGATGCACATAAAATCTTGAAGAATTGACTCAGCTCGATCAATGCTCCCCATATCTGCTTCAGCAACAACTCACGAAAAGCAATTGGAATCAATATTTACATGAAAACATGATAGTCATGACTCTTCATTCGGTATATTTTCCCATCGTTGGTATTTACACAAGGGCAATATTCGAGATATATCCATCTAGAAATCTCAGTTGCTTCAACCATTGACACACTTCCTTAATCTGTCTAGCCCAAGCACGTATGAAGCTTTAGGTTGAACAACGTTTCCTCTAACATACTGAGTTCTAGTTCTGGATGTCGCAAAGTACTTTCAAATCCATTCGTGCTTTGACGTTATCCTTTATTTTGCCTTTGACGTCCATAATTGTGTTGAACACATTCTCAAAAATATTCTTACTATATATATGACGTCTAGGTTATGTCGTATCAAAAGTGTTGACTAATAAGGCAATTCCCAGAAGATACTTTGCTTCACCCAAATGTGATCCTTCCTAAACCCTAGGATTTTTCTTTACTACCAGCCAATTGTGATACAGTCGATAAGTTCTGCACCGCCTCGTCATGTTTCCAGCAGACACACCTTTTCATTGGAAAGGATGGTCACTTGGTAGAAACCGACGATGACGATCGAACCAACATGCTTTTCCCCTAGATTTCAACATGAATAATTTGATCATCCATACAATAAGAACATGCCAACCTCCCATGTGTGCTTCATCCAAATAGCATGTTGTACGTTGGAAAAGTCACTTATTGTCCACATTAATGCAGCCTTCAATTGAAATTCTATTTTCTAGATGCATCATAAGTGAGAAGTCCATCTGACCATAACAATTTTAGTCATCAATCAACGGTCTGAGAATTTGTCTAAATTGTTTCCTGGACTTTTTGGACCAGGAATCAGCAATGATGAAGAGATTCTCATGCTTCATACACAAACTACAACTACACCAAAGAGGAGGGGCATAGGGAATCTCGTAACGATGCGAATCGACTTGCCGGAAACAAGTCTATGGGCCAGCAAGAAAGATGATAAAAAGATCAACCTAGAAGAAGGTTGTACGATGTCAAAAATATGGCCAACATGAGTAAGATGTCACTGTGTCTCTGAATGGATTGCAGTCATCCGCACATTAAACCCAGTGCACATTGCGTGGATCCTTGAGATGGAAAGATGAGTATATCTAAAATGAGCCCAAGCTTCACCATCGGCAGGATGACTGATTTCACCATCATCATGATGGACTCTTTTCACATGCCAAGTCATATGTCTAGCTATCATTGCGGACATGAACAGCTGCTGCAATCTGGGTGTGATCGGAAAGTACCGTAGTGACTTATATGGAACATCCTTAGCTTTGACTTATCCTCTCTTGGGATTAAATCACCATGCTTACAGATACACATGATGTCTTATCTGCATCATCTTTGTAGTACAACAAACAACAATGATTAGGACATGCATCAATTTCATAAATCCAAGCCCCAGATCATTCACCATCTTCTTCGCACGGTTAAAATCATCGAGCAACCTCTCTAATTGAGGAAGCATACTCTTGATGAGTAAGAGAAGCTGATCAAAACAAACACTCATCATATGAAATTCAGACTTAAAGTCAGTAGTTGCGACATTGTAGACAACCATGTAGCTTCTCACAACCATCCATAATGGCTCATCAACATCTCGAAGTAGTACTGATAAAATCTCTTAGTTGTATTTCGGCACTTCTTCATGTATTGGTCATCGTAAATATTGAACTCTAGACCAGCAGCATCGACAACCATGTCCACATACATATTTATGAAGGGGGAAAATTGGCCAGTTCATACGATTGGATATTAAAAACTCACCATGAGACGACCATAACTCATAATGGGCAAAAAATCCTCTTGTATACAAATGATGCTGCACATCCCATGTCGATATCCACTTTTGTTCTTACAAGCCGAACAGGGACATCGAATGTTACCATCGGATCAACTGATACCGATGAATTCTTTAATGCAAACCGAAAAGAAACTGTTAACTTTGTCTTTAAAGTCCTCTATCACAACTCTATTAACTATTCCACGGTACATCCATGACTGATTCTCATACGACATTTTTTCCTACACAGATTAAATGTCATCTCACGAACATCACTAGAAATTTAGAAATTGTATACAACTTAAAAGAGTCAAAAAATCTCTCGTTGGCCATTTGTTAAGTTTAAAACCTGACCACCCTCACATCGTTCAAGTCAAAATGAATAGGTAGGACATATTATTAGATTATCACTTTTTACTCATCCATGAATATTTAATCGCACTCGGATGTCCATTTACTATGTATTTGTATATTTTGTTGAAAATTTCGACAGCATCTCCTCACACCTCTCCGATATACAAAAATATTTATTGATTAAGAAATTTTCTTAAAACACTTATTTCTAAGTGGTTAAGAAAATATTCAAAATCAATAAATGTATACTAGAAAAGAGTGAGAAGACGGAACCAAAATTTTCAACAAACTATACAAACACAAAAGTAAATAACCACCTAACTATGATCGAACATTCACAGACTATCCAAAATGGGACATTCAAGACTTTGAGTTAGATATACACGTTCTCATCACTGAAAATGAGACTCGTGCACATCAATCCCAAAGTCTGAACGGGAAGGTTCATTGACATGGGCTTAGCACGCTCTCGTGAGGTGTGTGCAATGATAATTGCTATACATGTATAGATCAATTTAAAAACCAAATAAATATATATATATATATGTGTGTGTGTGTGTGTGTGTGGTGTGGTTGGTGTGTGTTGTGTGTGGTGTGTGTGTGTTGTGTGCGGTGCGCGTGTGTGTATTACCCATGAGGGAACACAGTTTCTTCTTTATACTTATTTACCTGAATATCATTTAAGTAAATGTTAGTATTTATAGTTTCATTTACTTAAGATATACATGTAAATAAGGAAGTACCTCCCATTTGAATCTAATAAAAATATCAGAAAAAAATTATATCTCTTACCAATAAAAAGTCAACTCCCCCATCGAAGAAGAAAATCATGATTTCAGTGATTTTAACGAAATGCTAACTTTCTAATCTCTCATAATTTGGCCTATCTAAAAATTTGATAATTCAAATAAACCATATGGAACACTAAAATCCAAAGTCTAGTAAAAAAAAGTCAACGTGCATGTGACTTCTCCAAGGGAGCCGCTCTCCTACTGAAAAAAGCAACGTGTTCCATATGGTTTATTTGAATTATCAAATTTTTAGATAGGCCAAATATGAGAGATTAGAAAGTTACATTTTCTAAAATCACCGAAATCATGATTTTCTTTTCGATGGGAGAGTTGACTTTTTATTGGTAAGAGATATGATTTTTTTGATATTTTTGTTGGATTCAAATGGGGGGTACTTCCTTATTTACATGTAATATCTTAAGTAAATGAAATACTAACATTTACTTAAATGATATTCAGGTAAATAAGTATGAAGAAGAAAGGGGAAGAAAGGGTATGTACGTATGTACCCATGCGAATCGGTCGGATTATCCGAATCACGGATCGGATTCCCTTGATCTGATTCTGCCGAATCGGCCCGATCCGATTCGCCTTGCAAAACCCTGGTGCTTCCATTGTCTTCTTTACATCCCATGTTTCAATATGTAAGCATATGGGATTTTGTTATAAGAGTTGTTTGGGGTTAAAGCCCCATTTGCATTGCTATGTCATGGAGGGCACATATCCTATTTGAATTAGGATGCACATTTCATTAGGTACATGAGGTTTAATAAGGTAAACGAGTCAAGCTCAAACAAAAAATAAGCTCGTTTCATGTACGAATCGAGTATGAGCAAATGCCTACTCGGCTCGTTTAAGCTCGTGAACAAGCTCATTTAATTTTTTTATTATAAAAAAATAAATATAGTTGTTAAATATTTTAAACATTATACTAAACTAATTAAATAATTAATTTTTTACTTATAGATTGAATTAGGCTTTATATATATATATATATATATATATATATATATATATATATATTGTAAATTCAATTGGGGTCGTTAAGATACTTATTAAAGGCTCAAACTCGAGAGTATTTAAATGAACCAAGCTTGAACAACTATTTTAACCAAGCTTGGGCTCGAACTCAAGAGTAATTTAAATAGCCCTCTCTTGATTTATCTCCTATTATCTAATTATTGAAATTTTGTGGTGCTACAACTCAAGTATCTTAAGAAGGCAAGCTGATCTTAATCAAGCATGTCCTAACTTCAATACCCACATATACGTTGTCAAGCATTGCTTTGGCCTTAGCTAAGCTTTTCTAGGGTAGCTCCTCATATGCTTTAAAAAGCTTTGGATATCATGGTCTAAGATATGCAAGCCTAAAAATGCAGGAGGTCTAGGTGCCAAGGACCTGAAATCTATGGAGTAAGCAATGAGGGTCAAGATGCTTTGGAGGCCACTAAATTAAAATTCTATTTAGGCCACCTACTTTAGAGTTAAACATATGAAGAATGATCAACATTCGGAAATAAAATTTAAAACTTTCAAAGGTCCTACTTGCACTGTGTGGCTACAGGCTAAATAGTTGTTGCTATAATACAGAAACGTAATCATTGGTACAAGCTCAACTAATTTCTGATATGAGAATTGGGATTGGGGACAAAGCTTTAAATCTCATACACCTCTGATGAGAATTCATAATATATTATTATGTCATATTTAAAAAAATCATAATATAAATAAATAAATACATTACAATTATATAATCATGTAAAAACCACACAAATATGACATTATAAACACAATGTGAAAAAAATTGACATTACAATAGTGCACCAAAATTTGGGAGGGGGAGCGGGGCACTGTGGAGGGGGGGGGGGCACTATGGAGAGGGAGCAGTGGAGGGGGAGGGGATCGTCGGGTCGAGAGGGGGAGCAGCAGTGGAGGAGGAGGGGGTCATCAGGCCAGGAGGGGGGAGTAGTGGAGGGGGAGGGGGTCACCAGGCCAGAAGGGGGAGCAGTGGAGGGGGAGGGGGGTCATCGAGAGGGGCCGGGAGGGGGAGGGGGAGGGGGTGGGGATGGATGGGGGGGGGAGTGGGGGCACTGTGGAGGGGGTGGGGATGAGGCGGTGGGGTAGGGGTGCTAGTGACTGTGGCCTAGATGAGGGTGTGGGGGCACTATGAAGGGGGAGGGGGAGGGGGTAGCGGCTGGGTGGTGGGGGGGGGGTGCACAGCTAGTGGGGTGGGGAGTTGGTTGCACAAGAAGGGGGGAGGGCAGCAGCGGTGGGGCGCAGGAGGGGAGAGGGAGTGGTAGTGTCGGGGTGCACAACCAGCAGGGTGGGGGGGTGTACAAGAAGGGGGTGCTAGTTATAGGTGCCATGCAAGCCAATTCACGTGAGTGATGACACTTGTAATATATACAATCTCATTTGGTAATATTATAATGGTATTTTCTCACTGTATTATTCCATGTGTATGTATACTGTGATGTCCATGGGCTATGCAATGGGAATTGGATCATGATGAGATCATGATAATGAGACTGATTGTCTTTAAACATAGATCCTAATATTCCTAGTCATAGGTACTCAAGAAGGACATTAAGATGACTGGACAAACGGTGTGACATATACCTGTCCATGTGATGGAGGCAGCTGGTCTCATAGCTTTTTGTGTGGAGACACTAGGGATATGGTGCAGGTGTCATTGGAGAATGATTTCACTGAATGATCTGCTCTCGGAATGTTGTATGGTTAATGATACCTGATTGTAGATAGTGATTCCCATAGTTTCAGTTGTGTAACTGGTCTTTAGACTTGAGATACCAAAGATGTCTTGTTTGAGTACTCTATTCTTTAATACTAGATTTATAGGTCTGGATGTTCCAGGTCTAGTATAGCCAGTCATTGAGAATGGTAGCCAACCTTACGAAGGCAATTGTGTGTCAATAGAGGATCATCCACTCTCAGTATCGTGAGAGGAATATCCAATATTGTCTTACTCAGTCAAATCCCTGGCTAGGGTCAATCGAATTTAGAGAAGAGGAGTTTTTCGAGAGAATACGATAAGAGTTTGACTTTAACAGATTCTGTATAGGCCTGACAACACCATGCCTAATATACGGTCTCTGGGATAATTGATGGATGAGGGACTATAGGTATACGGTAACTGTGGGCAGACAGATCCAATGGATTTGATCACTCGTATCCTCTGGGGAATTATGGCATAGTGGCCTAGTATGTTCATAATCGATGAGTTGAGTGAATTATTATGGAGATAATAATTCATTAAGTCAGAAGGAGTTCTGACGGGTGCAACTCACGACCAGCTCGATATTGGCCTAGAGGGTCACACACAGAAGGTGGATAATGCGATGAATAGAAATTGGATAAAAGTTATCCAATAAGCCTTATTTAACCATTATGGACCTATGGGTAAGATCCAACAAGCCTTGACAAGGATCCATGAAGGAAGCATACCAAGATCATGCCACCTCGCCCCTTCTAGAAGGAGGACACCTCATCATCATTAGCCATAATGACATTGCGAGGTATCCCTACGAGGTGTCCCTTGTCATGATTCACATGGCGAGGTGTTCCTATGAGGTGTCCCTCTTGTCATCATGATAGGATGAGGTGTCTCTGCGAGATGTCCTTGTCATGATTACATGATGAGGTGTCCCTGCGAGGTGTCCCCCTTGTCACCATGATAGAAAGAGGTGTCCCTTGTCATGATTACATGACGAGATGTCCCTGCGAGGTGCCCCTCTTGTCATCATGATAGGACGAGGTGTCCCTATGAGGTGTCTCTTGTCATGATTACTTCACGAGGTGTCCTTGAAAGGTGTCCCTCTTGTAATCATGACATGATGAGGTGTCCCTGATGAGGTGTCCTTTAGGATCTCTATAACTAGAAGGGGTTCTCTTTGAAGTTCAAAGGCTAGATCTTGAGAGGAGAAGCCACCTTCTTCATCCTCTTCCCATCTCTCCCTCATGTGCTCTCCCTAGGCAAGAGGAAAACTAGGAGGGCCGAGCCCTCTTGTTGTTGCTGCTACTTGCTGCTATTGGTCGATGTGTGGCATTGCACGATGTGGAGGAGTGGCACCACCGGCAAAGGAGGGGTCATCGTCATCGCCGATCATCCATTGTGTGGATACCGCTAGAGGGAGTCTCGCGAGAGCTCCTTCAACAAGGACTAGTTTTGCGCTTCAGGGGATATATGATCTCCCTTATGTGAGATGGTCTCACACCTTATTTGTTTTTATGTTTACATGCACCGTACATCATAGCCCGATCAATTACATGGATGGAAATTGATTTTGTTTTGTTTTACTTCTGCTACGCATGTGATGCCTAAGTCGATTTCCAACAGTGGTATTAGAGCTAGGTGGGCTATGATGTCCGAGTTTGATATTTGATCAATTTAGATTGATTAAGAGTTAATCTAATAGTTTTATTAGTTAATGTGTTTAATTAATTTCTAGAAACTTATATAAATGCATGTGATGTGTTGCTGTAGGCGGATGATCATGGACCTATGTGTGATAACATGTACAATTATGAGATAGTAAATAAAACTCTAACTCTAAACAATATACAATAATAGTATAGGTAAGCAAGAGTAATAGTATAGGTAAGCAAGAGTAAGTAAGCATTGAATAGTAAATAGTAGGGATAAGCAGTAAACTATAGACAGGAATAGTAAATAATAGCAGTAGACAATAAATAGTAGGCACTAATAGTGAGCAGTAATAGTAGTCAGACACATGGCCTAAACCACCACTTGAAGATCAGTGCAGTTAGTCAGTACTCAATCACATAGGCAAGACAGTGATGAGTGTTGGTTATTGTGCAAAATTCGGAGAAGCTTCTCCACTCTAACTAGTGAACAATGCAAGCACTGAATGTAACGGCCCTGGATATTTATACCCAATAAGGGTCCATATCCAGATCCGTCTCCCACGAACGGACGAAGTCTCGCAAGGGATAGTTTGTACATGTGTCCAGGAAGAATATAAAAGACAAAACTACAACAGTAAGAGACACAAGAAAGTACATATGCCCATATCTGCATATAACAATTTACAACTGTCCCATTAATTATTACATGTCCAAATTAAAGTGTACAACTACCTGGGGAATATCCGAGGGAGCACAGCTCACACAACTGTACTAAGATACTGTTGGTGGTACAAATCTGTCACGACACCTCCACAATCCACACCAACGGTAAACTCTGAAAAGAACTGTAAAGGAGTAAGCCTCAACAAGTCACTGGCTCAGTAGGGGACCACCCAAAACCACACACAACAGGGAGGACCTCACCACAATGGGTCTCACTGGCAACACCGTAGCTAAACCATATCATGCTCACAGCAAATCATAATTATATTAATTGTCACAAATCTTTAAAAGAAGAAAGAAGAGCAGCAGAACTAGCACCATGCTACTAGTCTGCCCAATAACTGTAAAGCCTAGGCCACAAGCCTCACAGGCACACCACCTCAACAGCTGGTCACCTAAGCTGTATGCCACAAAGGAAAGCATTGCCTAAGATATTAGCTGTACTGGCAAGCCTCCACACATGGATAACAGGATGCTAACAAGAGCTAATCCTTTATAACCTAAACCATGATGTATCGAATCTCACACTTAGTAACAGGACTGGCTACCACGAAGTCAATCCATTGTGCACTAAACTTATTCAGAAGCTTCCCAAGGAAGGGTATTAAACACAATAAGTGGAAGGTCTCACCACATGACCCTCCACTTCACCACCTGAAAAGGCTAGTACTCGGGTACTACGAGAAACTAGTACCCACAAAAGGTACAGGTACCTACCACGACGAGGTACCACCACTGAAACCAAAAACAACTGTGCTCCACCAGGGCACACCACAATAGTCAAACCACAACCAGTGAGTCTCCGATCACAACCCAATGTCAACCGTGCCAACACCATGGCACACCCGACGCGGTTAAAACCACAACTAAAACACACAACAACCAATGGCAAAGCAACAAGCTGAAAGTACGACGCCACCACACGGGACAACTACTGGTTCATGACGCCAGTATCCACCCCGAACAACAAAAACACAAGAACTACCTCTCAGTCTGCAGTCACAGACGTAAGGTCCAACTGCCGTCCACAACACAAGTAAAGCCAAAGAACTGGGGAGATAACCAAACCACCACAACTACAGGTCACACACCCTGCAGGCCATGCCTGGCACCTTTAGAGACTCTGGCCCGAGCTCCCTAAAGTGAGGCACTGGTAACAGGACTAGCTAGGGCCCAGTACATCTACTGGTGTCCAAAACCCCCAACTACGAGTGTGCTACAAGTGACTAAACACAAACTTACGAGTCACTGTCCCACTGTCGCCTTTCCCTCAGCCGGACGACACTCTCCCGAGAGTGAGGGTGTCCAGGAAGATGACAAGACCTCGACGTACCACTGTACCGAGACAAGCCCCGAGCACACACACGTATCTGGCTCACACAAAATCTAGGGCACCCAATTGAAGAGGTATTCCGGAATAGGCGTCGGACCACCACACTCGGCTAGCATATAAACCACGTCAATCACTTAATGCCTCGGTATAACATATATTAAAAATTACTAACATAACTGGCTTCTCATCAATCACCATGTGACCTTCAAACCACCACACTGATACATACTTGTATCACGATAGTTCAACACAACCTTGCCTGTCATCGGTCACTCCGTGACCTCTATGGCAACACACACTGTTTTCACCATATATCATTATAATACTCCTTAAAAGACAACCATAGATTAGGGCTAGGTTCATATCCGACCTTCATTGCCCCGTCACCTCATACTAACTATAGAAATTACATAAAATAATCATCACGTCGAACCACTAGCCATGCATATTCATGCACGGCACTCAATCGTGTGAACACCACGTAAAAAATGCTTACCTTGTGAGCACCACCCTTATCACGTAAAACACACACAACGACATGCTAACCCCGCTCACAGAGTGCTACAAGTCCCAGTGCATTATTAGCATTGCCATGCACAATAATTAAATGATAATCGGATAATCGTACCGTTTAAAACAAACACCACAAGCATACTTGCTATGGTCACGACATGGGGTTCAGTCATAATCAGGTCGCGACATCCCAATGGACCGCGATTAGAAACACTAACGCGGCAGGACCAAACAGCGCCATGAGATCGCGCCACCCCGACATGTCGTGATAGGAACCTTGTCGCGACCTGGTCACGACAGCAGGGTCCGTCGCCTTCTCAGGCGAAAAACCCTAATCCGGGAACCATCTTCGGATTTTCCATGCAAACCACCCTAAACACCGTTTCAACCCGGTTTTCATGCTCATTTCACCTCCTAGACATGGTATCTATGTTTTTAAAGCAGTAAACAAACTAACGTGCAATCCACACAATCAAACATGGTGGAATCTCCCTACCTTCACGAAGAACGCGCAAACCGGCTACGGCACGACGTCTCCCCCGCTCCATGCGACGTCCTCGCGTCGAGAGCGCGTCGAACACCACGTCGAATCGCCCCAAAAAGCTGCAGCAACTCCCCTCCTGGTCGAGCAGAGCTTGTGAAAGCTCTGTTTGGCCAACCTTCTTAAAAATCGCACAGCGGTTGGGATCGCGATGTACCTCCCCGTCGCGACCTTATCGCGACAGGACTAGGGCATCGCCTTCCCATTCTCGACATCAGCAGGCCACCCCAACGTGCGACAACGGCGCACATGCAGACGTTGACCCAAAACAGCGGCAACCAGAATGCGATCCCCACTGCGTCGCGTTCAGAATGCGACCTACACCCCCGTCGCGTTCACATCAGTGAACCAACGAGCACTACGGGCCTAACCTGTCGGCCCACTAAGCCCCACACAACGCGCGGAAACCACAACCAAGGCCCAATGACCCCACATTGGTCATGAGCACCTTACCAAAACCAATAAACATGGATTTGAACTACCACTAATCAAAGATCCGCGAGGTTCCGAAAAACGCGCTACGTTCATGAACACCTCCAGGATTTCAAACCTCGTTGCCCTCGAGGTCGGTAAATAGTAAACCCACTATGGCGGCAATGTCCTTTGGATTTAATAACAATCATGCAATATGAAAGACAGCTAAAATAGCGATGACCAAATCTAGAAGGGGGGATGAATAGATTTCTACCAAATTAAAATTAATCACTATCATATCAGAAACTTATGAGGATTTCAGAATTCTGAAGTGTGCACAAGTTCGAATAGCTCAGACAGAGGAGAGGATGTGTGGAATCTACAAATTGTTAGATGATGTCATACTGAATACTAAGCGAGCCTATCAAACATCTAATGTTCAGAATGATCAAACCACAATGACACAAAAATTTAGGGTGGTTCGGATTACACAACTGTGTATCCTACATCCACCATCCACACACACACACAAATCTGCTTATCTAGCAAGTTCAAACAAATTACACAACACACACACTATCTGAGATAATCGAAATCTCATATTAACACACACACACGAAATTGAGCAAAAGAATTGCACCAATTTCACTCTGCACACAAATGATTTGGAGTTGAGATAAAGAACCTATGAATCAAGCGAATTGCATATTAGATAAGATTGGTTCGATTTCCCCCTGTTATGCTCCCAGTTGAGACTTCAGACATTCAGCTTCAGCTTGATGATGTGGACTCAGGAATCTAGGAATTCAACTTGACATTGATGGCTAGGTCACTAGATCTCCAATTCTTCAGATCTGGGCCAGCAATACTCATAGATGAAGCATCTCTCTGGTTGCTGCCTTCTGCTTCTTGAGATGAAGGACTGAGGTGTGTGTCCCCAAAAAGTGAGGAGATCATGGGCTTTATAGTGCCATGTACCGACATGGTGGCCTTAGAGTTTGGGGCACAACTCCGCTCAAAAATCCTTATACCAAATCCTTACACGTGTTCAAGATTTCAGATCTGGACACAAAAGTCAAATGTGTCGACACAACTAAGTTGTGTGTCGACAAATGGCTGGCCTCTTTTTCAAACAAAACTTGAATGTGACTGGTGTCGACACATACTTCACTTGTGTCGACACAACTGACAATAATCCAAAAATACAGCTTCTGGGAGATATAGGATGTGTTGACAACACAATGGACTTGTGTCGACACCACTGACTTCTTATCTTTGACTGTTTCTGGATAGCAAGGGATGTGTCGACACACAATGAACTGTGTCGACACAACTGGCTTCTTCTCTCTTTACTGCTTTCTGAATGCAATGGACATGTCGACACCACTGGACTTGTGTCGACACCAGTGGCTTCTTTTCTCTTTACTGCTTTCTGAATGCAATGGATGTGTCGACACCACTGGCTTCATTTTTTTGAAGATCTTTACTAGAATTGATCTGTGTCGACACTATGACAATATTCTGTCGACACACTGACATGATAACAACTTTATCTCTGAACTAACATGAAATATGGGTTAATATGACTGATACAAGTTATTTCAACTGGTATGAATTATAGTTAAACATCACAAAACAAGATCCAACACAATAAAACTAATCATTACCTACTATACATGCAAGTGCAACACCAAACATAAATCATGTAGTTTCAGATTGATAGTAAACATAGTTTCACTAAATGAAAAACATGCTACTAATTACTATAATTACATAGATTACTTAATTTAACATGTAATATTTTATTAACACATAACAGTGCAGAAACATCTATAGTACTCAGAAAAATTTGGAAAATTAACATAACGTAAATCTCAGATAGTAGACCAAACTGTAAAAATTATATAACTTTCTGACAAAGTAAAAATTACTGTGATTTATAAACTACTATAATGCACATATACTATATCCTAAAAATTACTAATTTAAGACAAAAAAAATATTCCAATCAGAACCATATGATAGTCTAACTGATAGGAAGAATTGTATAAAATATCATGATTTAACCCCATGAGATTAAGGCACACAAGATTTATCTTTATTTTCTAACAATTTCCCATCACTCTCCTTGTAAAGAAAATTATAAAATCAAACCAGAGTGTCCAAATTAAGTAGTATATCACATGAAGAGATAAACAGATAACATTATCCAAAACCAACGAATGGTAAAGACAACCCTCATGCAATCTTTTTTCTAACAACAAGTTTTCAAGATAAACAAGCATACTTCAGAAAAATGGGAATAAAGAACTTAGCGAAAATGTCAATTGCCGCAACACAGAATAGATTGTTGGCTCACTTGATATGGCAGCAAAGATAGTCTGGGGGGGGGGGTGTGAATAGGAAATCTGAAAACACGGATATAAAAAAATCAATTGAAGATTTTGTAGTGTGTGCGATAAAGAGTAGCAATGCGGAAGCAATTGAAAGACAATCACTCACATGTACACAAGGATTTATTCTGGTTCGGCCCTTCCAAATGGAAGTCTTAGTTCAGTCCCTAAGTAAATCTTAGGATTTCACTAACCAAGGTACAATTCCCCAAAGGGTATACAACCCCCAGCTCCCGTGGTTCTCTTCCTTCCGAGTAGGAAGGAAACCACTTCTATTATAGGTCAAGAAACCACCCCCTAGAAACAAACCCCAGTGCATTCTGTTGGTACAAACCTCAACTTGGTTCTGCTAGACTAAACCCCCATCTAGGTTCTGCTGACACCAACCCCATCTAGGTTCTTCCCTTAACTCAAGGGGAACACTGAGTACAGTCCCTCAGTTGGATAGAATCCACCAGCACCCCACTAGCCTTCTCTTCACACAGGAAAAGGAACACTATATACAGTCCTACAGCTGGGCACAAGTCTTTCTTAGAAAAGAAATAACATATTGAGAGCTACACAAGATGAACACTAAGTAACTCAAACTCTCAGCTCACAAACTCTCCCCCAGATTTACAATGATTCACAGAGAGAGTGAAGAGAGAAAAGAAGCTTGAATGCGAAGACTTCAGATTGCTGCTAGGCACACTTCTTCTTAGGCTCGAGCTCTTTCTCTCTTGCTTTAAGTGTGTATGGCATTGAGACTTCTCACTGGAGTACACTCTTTCAGAAGGAATTTCCAGGAAGGCTCTCATTCTTCTGCTTCAAACAACTTCATCTCTATAGAGTAGAAAGATAGATCTTGAGTATAACCTTGGAGTTCTGGATCCGTTGAGACTCTTCATCATCTGTTTCTTCATCTTCTGTACATCTTCATGCGTCTAACAGATGCTAACAGCAGGTCCAGATGTGATTATAAGTAGAAGTGGACTTGTAGACATTAAATGCAAATAGAAACATGTTAGACTAGAGAAGTCTTTGATAGATAACCAT
>JACBKR010005440.1:0-18462 GCA_014218235.1 Colocasia esculenta | reverse complement strand
GTTGGACACAAGATACAAGTTCTAAAACATTTCTCTGGCGTGTACAAAAGGATAAAAGACTGACGATCAAAGCTTCCTTAGTGACCAGTCTAACGTACACCAGGATAAGAGACAACGGACACTTCAACGTTCAAATTCAAATCAGAAGTTTAAATAGAAGACTCAAGACGGAGAAGAAGTAAGTAGAAAGGGAACAACGCTTGCAATTTGAAAAGAAGAAATCCATCTCTTCGAGTCTTCAGAAGATTGAAACAAGAGCTTCCACTCCAACCTTGTTCTTAGCTCTTAGCTCTCTGTGATCAAAAGAGTTTTTTATTTGTGAGAGCTTGTGTAGTCCTTGGAGAGAAAACCTTGTTAAATCTCTTTCTCTCTCGGGCCTTGGTAGCTTCAGTGTGTAGCTGGTCAAGCTAGAGTCTGAAGCCTGTTTCCACACCTTTTCTTCTTTGGTTGTGTTCCCTTCTGGACGAAGGAAGACCTGGTGGTATCCAGGGTGGTTGTTTTTCCCTTCAGGTTGAAGGAAGACCAGTTGAGGCTGGGTGTAAGGATCCTTAGGGGGATTGTACCCTTGGTAGTGAAATCCTGAGGTATTGCTCAGGGACTGGACGTAGGTCTCCTGTGGAGAGGAGTTCCGAACCAGGATAAAAATCCTTGTGTCTTGTGGATGTGTTTTTGTGTGATTGTTGTCTTATTTGCTCTAATTCTAACCTTGTTATTAAGTTGTGCAATCCTTTCAGTAAACAGGTTTTAATCAAGATCGAAATTTTGATAACCATTCACCCCCCCCCCCCTCTGGGCTAGCTAGCTGGGCAACAACATTTACTTAAATTTTTTATTTGTGTGAATAATTTTCATACAGGCACTGTAGACAAAAGGTATGCCATTTCGATGGCCGGTCCAATGTAAGTTTACATGGAGCAGTATGAAGGTTGTGGCCGGCATTCGAGATTGCCACAAGTCTCCTCTCATGTCCAACAGCAACATTTGTTTCCATGTTTATAGCATCCACAGCACATGTCATCCCTCTTTCATTGGTAGAGAGATTAGTTTGCATTACGTTGAGGATGACCATTTTTATTGGAGTCAGAAACTACATTTTCACTGCAAAAGAAGTGGCATTGATTCTTGGCCTTCCAATTTTGTGAGAGCTGACTTTTCTAGAGACAGTGTAGACAGTCGCCTTCATAAGCTGTGCCTTAAGAGGGACAAAGTGCACAGAAAGAATATTCTATAGGCCATGCAGTCTTTGGACCCTCTAATGAGCATGAAGACATTCAAGATTTTGTTCGGCTTGGATAGCCTTACTTGTGCTAGTTTTTGTTCACAACACTGCGTTCTCTTGTCTCATGGCAATTCTGCATTACGTCAAGAATCTGAAGAAAGTGAACAATGTCGTTGGGCAGGTGCTGTACACCAATTCCTCATGAGCAAGATGACTGAAATTGCTAACGAGTTGAAGAAAGAGATAGAGAAAGTCATCTAAAGGAATTTAGTTCTGGGATGCTTTCCAGTTTCTTGGCGTAGGTCTTTTCTTTCTCATACTACAAATAATAATGTATAACTATATCCAATATATTACAGTAACAAGTACAATTTATTTTAATGACAGGCTTGGTTCTTGGAGCACCAAAGACGATTCGCGCCAGAATTTCCAGAGAAGCTTCCACGGATTTTCAAGTGGGTATGTCGGAGGAGAATCATTTATTGGCAGAAACAATTAAAGGAAATGAACAGACACTCTGTAAGTCTATCTATATCAACCTGGTTCTTCTGGTGTATAACTTATATATTTTTATCCATGCTGGAGGTCACTGTACCAACACATAACCTGGGTTGTCGACAGATGCAAAGAGTTTGTCAAAAACTATTGGTTGAATCCTTGGTTGTCGACAGATAACTATACCAACACATAACTTATATGCTTGTATGCATTCTTAGATAGTCTCCGATGTTACCATATCCAAGGATGAGGAAGTCCTCTTTAAAAGCAAGAAAATGAAGCTAAGAATATCAGCCACACCTACCACAACATAGCAACAACAACAATAGCAACAACACAACAGCAACACCACCCACACCATGAGCAATAGCAACAGCCGGCAGCAACAACAATTGTAGCAACACCCATCCAACAGATCAAATTATCATCTTCTGACTGACATTCGAAGTATGCTTGGACGAAAAACCAGATTGAAAGAGAGAAAAGAAGAGAGAAAAAGACAGAAAAGAATAGAAAAATTGTCTAAGAGAAAAGGGAGAGAAGAGAGAACAGGACAAGGTGGGAAGAGATGAGGAGGAAAAGACGGAGGATAGGTGATGGTGGAGATGTCCAAGGAGGGGAGGACAGGAGGTGAAGGTGATGTCCACCAAGAAGGAGAAAGGAGGAGAGGAACATGAGAGATCTTCAAGAAAAAGGAGGAAGGAGAAGAGGATGAGAAGAAAGAGGTGGATAAAAAAATAGAACAGGAGGAGGCGGAGAAGAGTCAACGAAGGATGAGAGCTAGGACATGGATACTATCATGCAGACCCCCCAAAACAAGTGCAAAGATGCCTCCAGTAGGGTAGAAAAAGCAGAAAGTGGGGAAATCCATCTCACCCTCGTCGTTGACAAGGAGGGTCAAGGAAGCACGAAGGACCATATCACAGTCGGCTTTATTGAAGGTAGATAAGTAATTCTGTAACATGACAATTATGTTCCTATGTGACCATGTCATTTTCAAATTGTGTAACCAAACAATTGTGTAATCACACATTTCTCTAAGTGCGTAAGTCATGTATATTTATGGTAGGACTTGGAGTACGAGTTTGAAGGTAAGAGGAAGAAGAAGTTGCAGGAAGACAATCTAATCATTGTGTCTTCCCAATTAAGTCAGGCATGTCCCCCTCAGGCATGTTCCATTGTTTCTGTTTCGGTTATTTCATAAAGTTTCGTTAATGCATCTCTATATCATATATTTGTCATAATTTAGTTTGCCCAGCGTGAAGTCCGTTGAGATTACCGTAGATGAAAACAACTTTCCCCAGAGGAGGTTCGTGTTATTGATAGCTTCCTGGATTGCACCAGAATTAATGGGTAATAAACTTTACACTATTATGAACAAGGCGACAGAGTTATGTCAACTACCATTATAAACATCTTTGTTGCATCTTGTAGTGACAATCTACTAGAACCAAAGAAGGATGGCTGAGGTGCATATGTCAACTTGGAGCACATAATTTCTCTATTGTTTGAAAAAGACTTAGAATCAGCTATAATTGATATGTTCCTTCTTCTAATGCGAAGAAAAACAGAGGATGAACCATCCAAATATTATGACTATGATTGTCTGCCGGCCTACGGCAAGGTTTGTACTCCATTGGTAGTATTCCACCTCCATTTAAACTGAACACATGACTATTATATTATTGTTCTCCTTATTGTTTGTAATAGGGATGGATAAGGGGGTGGAGTGACGCCGAAAAAAGAAAGGAATACTTGGACCACATTATGAAGACACTGCAGAAACCTCTAAATGACATAGACATGGTCTTCTCTCCAATGCATTTTATAAATCATTGGACATTGTTGGTCATTAACATTAGAGCTAAACAATATGAACTTTTTGACTCGATGATCCAGCACCCTAAACATGATTTCCAGAGCTATGTAAGTGCTCGTACTCCTCCACACAATCTTTTCAATTCTCATTCATGTAAATATGTGCAAGTGGTTCTATGTATGCAGGAAATTTGTGCCCTCAAAGTCTGTAAATCTGTATTTGATGTTCACTTATGTATCTCTTTTTTACTGTAGGTCAATTTTCTGAAAAAATGTTTTCTTCAACTCTTTGCCGTAGATACTACAGAATGGCCGATCGTAGTCCCAAGCCCTTGTCCACAACAAGGACCTGGGGACGACTGTGCCCTTTCGTTTGCAAATACATGGAGTGTTTATCCCAAAAGAGCATAATTGGTTTCCCTTTCTCCCAGGTATGGTTCTTAACAGATGTATATACTCCACATCATAGCCTACCCAAATATTTCTATATTCTCATTCATTTATGATGACATAGGCTGACATGGACATATTTCGAGGGAAGCTTGCATGGGCCATTATTCAAGAGGTCAATGAGCAGAAGGCACGGGAAATGACCTGTGAACAAGCTGTGGAGAAAGATGTTTCATTATTGGATGACACATAAACATTGTGATCTATTTATTAACTTCAAAACAATGTTTATATGCAAGCAAGTATGTTTGCAAATGTGCACAACTGTTTTATTTGAAAGTCTTTAAGTGGTGATCTGTATGTATATAAGTGTTTAAGTACATCCCTCTATATGTGTTTTATTAAGGAAAAATTTCTTCCCAGAATTAATAATTCGTTGCTGGCATGACTGCATGACAACGTATAAAATTACAACTTACGTACTTACAGAGGTAATAAATCTGTAAGCATGTAGGTCCGCCTGAACACAAATTGCATTCGGTCCGTAAGTCACAATACCTTTCATTGCACCACAAATTGCATTAACTTTCGAACATAGGGATCACTATATCATTACATTAAGGGAGTACTGACTTAACAAAGTCATAACAATACTCCAACCGGTGCTTACAAAAACTAAGACAAACTCAAACACTGCGTACATGGATCCCACTTCTCCAACATTGAACCTTCGAAATTTGTCGGTTTTGCCATTCTCCAACATGTATGATGACGAACATGATACATACGCCTCTTCCTACAATTTGACGTACTCTGTACAGACTTGCCTGATGATGAGCTGCTATAATCTACAAAAAAACCCATCGTATCATATGAATAATGCACAACAAGTCATCATGCATACAAACTTACAAAAATCACATGTAAATGTTTACCCTTCTTTGCAAGCACCTGCATTAGCACATATTTCTCATTCTGATTCTTATACAATGAACGCATAATCTCTGTCATTATTCACGTTTAAGCAAACATGATATTGACTTCTCCAGGTAATTGGTACTTAATACAATGAGTAACAGTCAAATGCCATCTTTGGAATATCTGTTCCCTTATTTCCGACATTCCCATATCATCTTCAACATAAAAAATGAAGGAATCATTTCCAAATACACATCGAGCAGGAATCATGTCGAAATTTCTTGAATCAAATAAGCTTGAGATGAATATGAGCAAGCTGTAAGTTAAGCAAGCTGTAAGTTAAATTTTAAAAGCATATGTAAAAGATAGAAGTACTTACAGAAAAAAAGGGTTACTTAAGGAATTTAACTATGTTACTGTGCAACTACTTGAGAAGGCGTTACACAGTTACACAGTTAATAGTGTAACTACTTTTAAAGTGTTACACAGTTACTCGCTTACACAGTTAACTGTGAATTTACATAGTTGTTACACAATTACTCAGTTACACAGTTAACTGTGTAACTACTTCGAAAGTTGTTACATAATTAGAAATACAAATACTTACGCACTTACCTACAAAAAATAATAGGTAATTACATACTTACACATTTAACATACGTAACTATTTTTCAAGTTGTTACTCAGTTACACAGTTATACACTTACACACTTGCATAGTTATGTAACTACTTTCCAACTTGTTACACAGTTACACAGTTAACTGTGTAAGTACTTGGAAAGTTGTTACACAGTTACTCAGTTACACAATTAACTGTGTAACTACTTCGAAAGTTGTTACACACTTACAAATATAGATACTTAGACACTTACGTAGAAAAAAAATTAGGTAAGTGCATACTTACACACTTAACATATGTTATTTTTGTAACGACCCTGAGAACCCGACCCTCGGCCCATGCTGAGGACCCGATTTTCGCGGTCCCTGCCCACGGATCCGAGACCCGAAAGGGCTATAATATAATCTAACAGGATATGTAACGGAAGTAAACGTCAACTGCAAGACTAGAAGCGCACACATGGAAACGAAAAAAAAAGCGAGATCGCTGTGTATCGCTCTAAGTATAGTCCCAACAAACACACTAGTACAAGTAAAGGCAGGGGATAACAAATCTCTTAGGGGCATACCCCGAGTGTGACATACACTGAGAGGGGGAACCACTACTAGCTACGGGGACCACGACTACCTCCCCGTCACCTCCGCCCGGCGCGCGCCCTGCCGCTGCTGAGAAGTCTCACCTGGAAAGGAAAGGGATGAGCTTTACAACAGAAGCTCAGTAGAGACTACCAATCTCCTATTGGCTCTAATAGGCAGAAGAATATATATGAATTAAATAACACTAGTTATATATTCTACCTACAAACGGAAGTGCGGAAGCAAAGCTACTAACTAGCAACGGTACGGAAGTACAACATGGTCGGAAACTCCGTACGACTGCTCGTCGTGACCACCACATGGCTAGCAAACGCAGACATGGTGTAAGACCCAGTTTCTCAGCTTTCCGTCCGGCGCCTGGATGACTGGCCACTGACCCGTCCCGGCTGGGTGACGCATTAGTGTCGCGGTGTAAGTGTTCACCGCGGCAGTCATCTGTGTCGCGTCATTGATGTAACACCTCGGGTTCTGCTTGCCTTGGTGTTGGTCCTGGGATCGCGACGGGCAGGGTGTCGCGTTCTGAACGCGACGTGTTCCTTGTCGCCTTCTGGTTGAGAAGGCGACGGCCTCTGTGTCGCATTCTGGTTGTCTGCTGTGGCTGTGCGCCACGTGTCCGCAGCTCGGGTGTAAAGGCGACGTGCCAGTTGTCGCGTTCACCGGAGCCGCCTGCATGCGCGACACGTGGTCTGGAGTCTGTCGGTCTGTCAGAGGTCTTGTCAGAACTTTTGGGAAGGCGACGAGATGTGTGTCGCGTTCCTGTTAGGAACGCGACGAATGTGTTGTCGTGTTCTCAGGTCTGAGGACTTGAAGCCGGCCGACCCCCCTTTCTTCCCACTCTTTTCCCTCTCTCCCTTTCCCCCTCTCCTCCGGCGGTGGAGGGCTCCCCTCCGGCAATCCGGCGCTGTGGAGTGGCCAGGAGCTTGTGCGGAGCGCCGCGCGTGCGTGGAGCGAGGAGGAGGCGGCCAACCGACGCGAGGGCCCCTTCGTGGTGGTTTTTCTCGTTCTAAGGTAGGGATTTCTTGTGCCCTCTCCCATCCGGTGGATCGAGAGCCCTCGGGTTTCGTAGTTAGATTTACAGCTTTCCCCATGCTCCCCTCCCGTGTGTGCTTGTGTGGTAGCTTGGGGACCATGGTTGGCCCCCATGCTCCCTGTGGGGCTCAGTCTGTGATCGCGACAGGGTAGCTGTCGCGATACCAGTCTAGAGACGACGTGCAACCTATCGCCTTCTAGGTGGCGACAGGTTGGCCATCGCATTCCCCCCTGCGCTTCAGTTCCGAGTTCTATTTGAAGGCGGCCCCTTGGCTGTCGCCTTCGGGGTTGCGACCGGGTGATCGTCGCATTCTACCTTTGGGGTAGCAATGATGCCCTTGTCGCCTTCCTGTTCCCGTGTTGTTTGGCCGTGGGCCGGTGGCCCCGCCTGGGGTCCGACCTTCTAACGCTGAACGACAGGTCGATATGTCGCGTTCAGATCAAAAGGCGGTACCCTGGTCGTCGCGACTTGGTGGCGACAGGTTGGGCGTCGCCTTCTTGTTCAGAAGGCGACACACCTGTGGTCGCGTTCAGGTTGTTTGGTTCATGTTCCGTTTGGTGTCATTTCGATTTCTCGGGCCGTGCCTTGTGTGCCGGCGTTGGCCGACGGACCTTCTAGAGGTTCTTCCGGAAGGGGTGCCGTGTGTGCCTGTGCGGCTGGGCTTGTCTTGGTTACAGGCCAGTTGTGCCGTTTCTGTGGTGGTTGCCCCGCCTGTTCTCTGTTTGCCTGGTGCTAGGCACTTGAGGGCTTGTCCCGTTCAGAGGTTGTCTCCGTTTCTTGGGACCCCCATCCTCGGGAGCCTGTTGAGGGAGTACTCCGGGCTACGAGTGTGCTCGAGTTGGTAGCCCATGTGAGTGGACTCTGGAGCTGAGGGGAAAACGAGGTTGGACAGCGATGATGAGTCAATTGTAGAGCTCTCTTGTCTGGGTTTGGGACGCCGAGGGTTCCGAGTTCTTTCCTGGCGTAGACTAGACAGTCCTTTGTCTCACTGCCTCGCTCTACGTTGGTTCCGGAGCCGCGTAGGGAGGTCAAGCGTGGGGCCGTAGCTTGGCCAGGCTGTGGTGTTGCATGCATGGTGTGTTTCTGTGGTGGCTCTGTCTCACCCTTCGCGGGGGTGGAGGCAGGAGTTAGGCTAGCGAGCAGAGCGTGTGGACTGCGGGTCCCCCTCTTGGCTACTAGTGGCGGTGGCCTGGTTGCTGTTGCTGTGACGACGTTTCCCATGACGTTTCTAAGTGTTCTCCGTTGTCCTAGGTTGCACGACGGTTGTAGCCTGGCTGTGCCTGGTTTCCGTGTGGCATCGTTGGTCTGGCCTTGGGCGGACTCGTGCTTCTGGTGGTTCTCGCTCGGTGTTCTCTCGGTTCCGTGGTTCCGTTATTGGGTGCCAGCCCGTAATGGCACCGGCGTGTATGGTTCCTCGAACTAGCAGTGCGTCCGAGGTCCGGGGTGGTTCTGCTTGAGGGCCCTCGACCCTGTGGAGGTCTGAGGTGGCCGTGCTTGTGGTGAGACGTCGTTCTCACTTGGTTGTTCCGTAGTCTCGGTGGGTGTGCCGAGGACTGCTTCCGCTGTGTGCCCGACTCCGTTGGCTTCTGTGGGAGTCGTGTGTCTGTGCCCCGACCCCAGTGGGTGGTCGTGGCGTTGCGTTGTTCTCTTCCGCTGCTTAGTAGTATCATGCTATAGGTGTTTCTCATTTTATACCTTTCTAGGGTAGTTTCCTATTTTCAGAGTTCTTGCTGCTCTGGCTGGTGAGGGACTGGTAATCCCTACTGGGCCTTGTTCGCGAGGCTCACCCCCTACTTTCTTCAGCTAGGGGCTCGTCGTCGCAGGAGCTCGGTGTCGGATTGGTTGCAAAGATGACTGTGACACTGCGTGTTGTCAGCAGCAGTGAGAGCGAGTGTTGTGAGCTCTTGTAGCCGAGTGAGCTGAGAGTTGTATTTTGCAAGTCCTCGGGGTATGCCCCTTAAGGACTGCACCTTTCTTCTTGTACCTGTGCTTTTTCTTGGGAACGTTGTATAGACCTTTGTATATTGTATAGATTATTATAGTTATTTGAATTCAGTACATATCTCACTAGACTATTTATCTTCTAATCCTTCTGGATCTTCGGATCTGTGGGTGGCGACGCGAACTTCGGGGTCCCTGGCGGGGTCCGGGAGGTCGGGTCGTTACACAGGGGGAAACCTCGCCTGGACAAGGAACACTAGCTACGGAAAGCACTACCACTAGTCAACCGGTCAGGTTCGTCCACTGACGTCTTATCCTCGACCTAGGTCCAAACCTCCACGTCTCGTCAGAGTGAGGCAGGACACAAAGAACACAATAGTAACTGCCGTAGTCTGGCCGGACTACGGTCCCACACCTGGCCTCTCTAGGTGGTTCCGGGGCCACAATGTGTGAGACAGTGAGAAGAAGGACTGACTAGCCTGTGCCGGGAAGGACTCCAAATGACCTCGACGTCCCAGACCAACCACGAGAGCTCTGCAAACGACTCAACGCCGCTATCCTAACCACCACTTTCCCCTCTACTCCAGAGTCTGCGACTCGAGCACGCCCGCCGCCCGGAGTACTCCCTTAACAGGCGCGCGGGGATGGGGGTCCCAGGCAACGGTAACAACCTCTCACGAGACAAGCCCTCAAGTGCCGAGCACCGAGCGAACGACTAGTGTAGGACCGTACTAGAAAGCTAGCACAAGTGCCACGGGCCCAGTAAGAGAAGCGAAACGGAGAAGACTTAACAAAGCACGGTACTTCGCAAGACCATAACCTGTCTCTACTGAGGTCGCGACCCATCGGGCTGTCGCGACCTTGTCGCAACGCTCGGAACTGTCGTGACACTGTCGCAGCAGCCCAAGTCGTCGCGACCAGGTCACAACACCTAAGAGCGTCGCGATCATGTCGCGACCGGCCATGCCGTCGCGACAAGATCACGACCTCTATAATGGTCGCGTCTTCAGTCGAGGGGGGGTTCCGGGACAACCCTCTTGGAGACCGCCCCAAAAATGCGGTACAACCACACCACAGGGGGAGGGGAGCATGGAGAACATGTAAGAAAGCTTATAAATCATGCATACCACCCTTAAAACCCCACAAACATGGATTTAAAGGATCTACGCTCGATGGGAAAACCTCACTTAAACACGAGCATGGATTCTTCACACTCCCCGCCTCAACCACGAGGAAAACACCATCTCAAGGGGAGGGGAGCATGCTAGGGAGAGAGGATCAAGGGGTCCCTACCTCCACAAGTAGAGCCGACCCATTAGGGCATTTACATCGGAATGACCACCTCCTCCTCGCTCCAAGCACCACGAGGACGTCCCCTGCGCGAACTGGATGACACCACCTCAGCACAAGCTCCACGAGCACGAAGAACCGGAAAGGAAACACAAGGGAGCTCGAGAGGGGGAGAAGAGGGAAGAAGAGGAAGAGAGAGGGCGAGCGGGGGCTAATGGGGCATAGCCTCAGTTTTAAACCGACGGCCCCCAAGACACGACAGGTCGGCCCGATGCGACAACAACCATGTCGCGACGGCCATCCCCGGCGCGACCCCAAAAAGGCCTTCAAACCTCGAAGATCAGAAAAGCAAACGCGACAGCTGATCAGGTCGCGTCAACACTGTACACACCTGACACCCGACACGATCATTTTGACAGACAAGACAGTGGTCACGTCTATTAGAAAAGCAGTCGCGATGCCTCCAGACACCACGACAAGAACGCGACACCCACCCCTGTCGCGACCATGTCGCGACGGCCAGGTGTGTTGCCACAAAACCATGTCGCGATGGGCTCCCCTGGCGTGACCATGTCGCGACCAGGGTGCCTGCCGCAACCCTGAGGACAGGGCCAAAGGGCCTAGGAAGGCCGGGTCTTACAATTTTTCAAGTTGTTACACAGTTATACAGTTAAGATATATAATTACTTGACAAGCTGTTACACAGTTACACATTATATCATGAACTGTGTAACTACTTGGATAGTTGTTACACAATTAGAAATACAAATACTTAGACACTTACGTAGAAAAAAATATAGGTATTTACATACTGACACAGTTAAGAATTGTAACTAGTTTTGAAGTTGTTACACAATTACTCAGTTAATTGTGTAACTACTTACAAAGTTACTCAGTTAACTGTATAACTACTTCGAAAGATGTTACACAATTACTCAGTTACACAGTTAATTATGTAATTACTAACTACTTACAAATATGTTGCATAGTTATGCAGTTACACAGTTAACTGTGAAACTACTTACAAATATGTTACACAGTTACTCAATATGTTACACAGTTACACAGTTAATTGTGTAACTACTTACAAATATGTTATATACAGTTACACAGTTAACTGTGTAACTACTTACAAAGTTGTTACTACTTACAAATATGTTACACAAGTACTCAATATGTTACACAGTTACACAGTTTACTGTGTAACTACTTAGAAAGTTGTTACACAATTACTCAGTTACACAGCTAAGTGTGTAATTACTTTGAAAGTTGTTACACAATTAGAAATAGAAAAACTTAGACACTTATGTAGAAAAAATATAGGAAATTTTTCAGAGTAACATGTCATGTTACTCTACTGTAACACTGTAGTAATGTAGGTAACTCCTGCGTTCAGAACATAAAAATGTGGATTTCAAGAACTGCATGAAAAAGTGGAGTAAATGACAAATAGTAGCGAGACAAAAGCCTCTGACTACTACTGCCGGATCTGGATGAAACATTGTTGGCATGAAAAACGTCTGGCGACTAACGGATGTGGATCTACAGAGGAGAAAACGCCACTGACCAACTCACCTTCACCGCGGATAGAAGGAAATGAGAACCAGTTTACGAAAGTTCACTGGAAGCCAGAATCTTTCCCTCAAACGGCAACCCTGCACTCCTCTTCACAGCGCCGCGGTGAGAAGCGTTTCGTCATTGCGTGCCTTCTTCGAAAGCCATTAAGCCGGCGATGCTCACGGGTCACATATGGCTGGGGGTAGAATTGATATTTAGAAGAAGAGATATAACGTCCGTTAACACCAGGGACTGGAAATTATGTCCCGCATAAAGCAGGGACCGCGCATTGACGAGAAACCTGACAGGGATGGAGAAATAAGTGTCGGTCCCTGCCAGGGATCAACAATTAATTCTCCCTTAAAAATATGATTTATGGGTGCATCATAAATGACCCTATTGTCCTACTTGACAGGGGTACTAACCCCCTCCCTAAGCTTTGGAGAGGAGGAAAAAGTTACCCAGATTATACGGGGATATCCAAGCAGGTCTGCTGTGTTCCCGGCGTCAGCCGACCTCATTGAGGCATAGGCCGACGACCTTTATCACAGGCAGAACATTAGCTAACCGGCGTGTAAGGTCAGAACATTAGCACCTCGGTCCGTCTTTCGAAGCTTGGCAAAGGACGATCTCTCTGCTCGGACGGAGCCGACCTAGTGTTCTTAATAATCGAGTTCAGATCCTTGAAGTATAAAAGAAGAATAGACTCCAACGATCTCCGATAGATGCGCACCAAGTGTCTCAGACCCTCTTTTCAAAACACTTTTTTACTTGGAAATCAATTTTTCATGTTAAAATGTATCCATAAACATTAAGATACATGCATGGGTACTAAAATATAACCATAAATTATTTGAAATATAAGTACTAAAATACAACCATAAACACTTGAATAAAACATTATGTTACAGTTGTATTTTGGTGTTATAAATATTTTTGGTGCATATAATTGTATTTTGGTGTTGTGGTTGTAATCTGGTGAACGTACACCATAATATAACCATAGCACCAGAATACACCAGTATGTAAACATAATGTTATACTCAAGTGTTTATGGATATATTTTAGTGCATGGTGCGTGGTTGTATCCTAGTGTTATGATTATATTCTAGTGGTTATGAGTGTATTTTAATCTGAAGAACCGGTGTTCAGACAAGAAAGTGTTTTGAAAATAGAGCTTGGGACACTTGCCGGGCATCTATTGGAGATTGCTGGAGTCTAGTCCTCCTTTGTACTTAGGAAGTAGATTCTTAACAATCGGATGATCTAACCCACAATAGTACTATGTTTCAGTCTGTACAAGTTAAATATAAGGGATTTTACTTTTTAGTCCTTATAAATTTAGCTAATTGTAGATTAGTCTATCGTTGTTATATTAGTCCCTCAAAATTTTTAAATCTTACATATTAATCCCTATCTGAGAGACTTTTTTTTGCAAGATTTTAAAATTTTTGAAGAATTAATATGATAATAACCAAATTTGATCAGGGATTAAAAGAGAAATATGTATATTTGTAAGGGCTAAAAAATAAACCCCCCCAAAAATTATGAAATGAAAATTTACAACAATCTCTTCTATGAGATAAGCCGTACCGTTATGAAAGTTGGAATAATGATGCAAACTGAGACCCTCGTTAAAGATTGCGCAGAAAACAAGAGGAACCTCTATGTAAAAGATACAACTCCCTCCCAGCAAACTGTATCATAAATTATTGGGCAAATTAATTATATTTTTTATTATGGAGGACTTATTTTTTAATCTCTGTAAGAAAAAGGTACCCCAAATAATTTATATTTTTGGTAGACTTTATCAATCAATCTTGAAAAAATAGTTTCTATCTTCTATTTTTTCCGCTTTATTTTTCCGTCTACTTTTATACCATCATATATATATGTATGACCACTATATTTATATTTTAACAACACTTAAAGTCTAAGTTGTAAGGAGTTAAAAGTAAGAGTTTGAAATTATTAAATGTGTTGGCAGTAAGTAAAACGTGTGAGATTTAAATAATTATTGATATGGTTTAAAGTGTAACTGTTGATATGATTTGAAGTCTAAAATAAGAGTTCAAAGTTGTTAAAGTATGTGTGACAATGAGTTAAAACATGTGATATTTAAAATAAATGTTAATATAATTTAAAGTGTAACTGTTGACATGACTTAAAGTTTAAATTTGAAGATGTTAAAGTAAGAGTTCGAAGACGTTAAAATATGTATGATGGTTAGTAATAAAATGTGTGGGACTTGATGTCACTGTTAGCATGACTTAAACTAAATGTTCTAAGGCGAAAAAGCAAGAGTTCAGAGTTGTTAAAGTATGTGTGATAGTTGACTTAAAGTGTATGAGACTTAAATTAACTGTTGACATAAATTAAAATCTAAATTTGAAGATGTTAAGTAAGTGTTTGAAGGTGTTACAATAAGAGTTCAAAATCCTTAAAATATATGTGATGAATAGTTAAAATATGTGAGACTTAAAGTCACTGTTAGTATGACTTAAAGTCTAAGTTTAAAAATTTTAAAGTAAAAGAGGAAATCAGTTAAATAAAGAGAAAAAAATTAAAAAACAAAGTAACATAAAGAATATTAAAGAAGAGCAAACCTATTAAAAAAGAGGAAAATCAGTTAAAATATCTGATCTGTTAAAATAGTAGTTGCATTGTGTTAAAATAATAGTTATAGTCTGTTAAAGTCGTAATTGTTGTCTGTTAAAATAGTAATTATAGTGTGTTAAAGTAGGTGAATAAATCAATTGAAGTAGAAGAAGAAATATGTTAAAGAAGAAGAGTAATCGATTAATTATGTGAGATTTAAAATAATTATTAATATAATTTAAAGTGTAATTTAAAAGACGTTGAGTTAAATAACAATTACCCACAGTCAAAAGATAAAAAATGTTAGTCTCTCATTGTCAGTACAGATCCTAACAAAACAGAAGAAATTAGCGTCCTTAAAAATTGCTGATTTTTTATGTAAAAATTTCTGACAAAGATCTACAGTTAAAATTTCCGTCTGTCTGATCAGGATCCATAATTAATTTTTCCTACATTATTTCATATGAATCGAACAAACAATTAAAAATGAAAACCAAAACAATGGCAAACCCGTCGCAGCACTCACCTGCAATTCAAACATGTGAGGGCGCACTAGACCGTCCAATCATCCACACGATGATTTATGCTATTTTTAAAGTAAATTATTTGCTTCCAACATTATATTTGTTTCACTTTTTTATTACATTTTTAATGTACTTTAAATCTTTGTTATTGATCAATGCATTACTAGTATGAGTAATAGACTCTGGTGTGCACATATAAGAGCATAGAATGACGTGGAATAGTCATAACTTATTTTGATTGGGTCACACAAGATGTGCTACCCAATGCGCATCTAATGCGACACATTTTTTACGTAAAAATAATTCATATAAATAGTTAAATGATTTATATAAATAATAATTTAATATACACAAATAATATAATTATGTTTATTGTTATTCTATTTCATATTTATTATTATATTATTTATGTGTATTAAATTACTATTTATGTGTATTAATAATTATTTGTGTGCTTATTTTTACATATAAAAAGTGCATTATATTAAATGCACACAGCTCTACAATAAATGTGCATTGGATAGCGCATTTCACGTGACCCAATTTAAATAAGATGTGACTCTTTTAGATCATTCTATATTTCTGTGCATAAAAAAATATAACATTTCTCTTACTAATACATTGTACCCATCTAATAAAACAATCTAAAAACACAATAAAATATATAATATTTTTTTTTTCTATCGATTTCACAAACGAGACAAGCTTCTTATAAGATCCCGGTTTTCCCTCTTAGCAAGAACGCAAAGAAATTTCTAATAAGAGTGTGTGCTTCACCTTTACTTAGACTCTTTGTTTCAAACGATAGAATAAACACCAGTCTTCTTTTCCGTTCCTTTCAATAGCTCTAGAAGTTTTTTTTACTACAATAATACTACTTTGGTGTTTGAACAATTGTGAGGCCATGTGCTTCGCTCCTCTTATAATTCCAACCCGTTTCTTTTGGAGAAATGCTTAGTGTCCGTGCGCACAGACAAATTATTTGTCCATGCGCAGGACTAGGGCGCGCCCAACTGAGCGGCCGGCGCGCCGCATTAGAGCGGTCTCGCGGTGCCCAGACGCGTCCTGGTCTGTGCGCACGGACAAATGATTTGTCCGTGCGCACGGACGCAAAGCGTTTCTCTTTCTTTGAACGAGTGGTCACACCAGTCGTTTCTTTCAATAGCTCTAGAATTTTTTTTTACTACAATAATACTTTGGTGTTTGAACAATTGTGAGGCCATGTGCTTCGCTCCTCTTATAATTCCAACCCGTTTCTTTTGAACGAGTGGTCACACCAGTCGTTCCTTTCAATAGCTCTAGAAATTTTTTTACTATGATAATACTTTGATGTTTGAACAATTGTGAGGCCATGCCAACCCGTTTCTTTTGAACGACTGGTCACAAAGCTTAATTAGTTTTTTTTTTTTCGTTCCTTTTGATACGATGAAATATGAGGACTGTTCTGATAATCAGATAAGTCATATCTTCTATGGGGTCTAGTTTATCCTTTTTCAGTCATATTTTCACTTGATATATTTTAGTTATTTTTATTTATCCGGCATTTAGGATACTTTGAGATGAAGATAAGTATAAGATCAGTTGGTGTGGATTCTTATATGGTGGAGAAAATATTATAAATATCTTCATCTGTAGACTCCATGTAATCATCTTGAGGTAGTGGAGGAACAGTAAAACAATGTCTTGAATTTTGCACACCAAAAACAATATTGGCTGTTTTGGTTTTTTTCTTAGATTAAAAAAAGTGAAATAAGTAAAAGTGCCCCCATCAAAAGTTAGTAACATGATTAGTACCCGCGCTATGCCGTACAACCAGCCTCGCCTTTTCTAAGAGCCCCTTGTGGGAGCACGTGTTCGAACTCTGCTCCCGCCCCTGTTTTGCCCCCACCCCTTTACCACTAACTTGTCTACCAAATAAATAGTTATAGGATGTTTGGTTACAGTTTTTTACCTTTTTTTTTTTTTCTAAAGTTTAAAAGAGAGAAGACAGACATGAAGAACGTTTTCAAGCAAATTTTTTTTTAGAGTAAATTTTTTTTCCTATGTAAATCTCTATAGAAAAAAAACAAGTCTGACACTGTTTTTATTTTAGGAACAATAGTGCCTCCTCCTCTCTCCCCCCCCAACCCCACCTCCTCCTCCCCTCCCCCCCCCCCCCCCACAACCCGCCCCTGCGCCCCCGCCCCCCCCCCCTCCCTCCCCCCCCCCCCCCCCCCCCCCCCCTCCCCCCCCAACACCCCTGCGCACCTCCCCCCCCCCCAGCACACCCCCCCCCCCCCCCCCCAGCAGCACCCCCCCCCCCCCCCCCCCCCCAGACCCCTGCACCCTCCCCCCCCCACCCCCACCCACCCCACCTAGCAGCACCCCTGCTCCCTCCTCCCCTCCCCCCCCCCCCACACACCCCTGCGCCCCCCCCCCCAACCCCACCTCCTCCTCCCCTCCCCCCCCCCCCCCCCCCCCCCCCCCCCCCCAAGACCCCTGCGCACCCCCCCCACCCACCCCACCCAGCAGCATCCTCCCCCCCAACCCCCCACCTCCTCCTCCCCTCCCCCCCCCCTAACACCCCTTGCGGCCCCCCCCAGCACCCTCCCCCCCCCCCCACCACCCCCCCTGCCCACCCCCCCCAACCCCACCTCCTCCCCTCCCCCCCCTAACACCCCTGCGCCACCCCCCCCCCCCACCCCGCAGCCCCACCCCCTGGGGCCTCCCCCCCCACCCAGCACCCCCCCCCCCAACACCACTGCGCCCTCCCCATGCCCCCTACCTTATGCACCCCCCCCCCCCCCCAGCCCACCGGTCTTTAAACAATAAAAAAAAATACTTCTTACCAAACGATAAGATCACTTTTTTATAATTTTAAAATTTTAGTAGAAAGCAAAGACATCGTTAATTTTTAGATAGAATCGTTTAAAAAAAAAACTACTTCAAAACACCTTATTAGTTCCAGATCTGAAACCTGTTTAGAAATTTTAAGATATCTAATATTTCTAGTCCTACTTCTTTAAAGCTGGTTTGCACTAAAAAAAAAACCTATAATTTCGGGTAATAACTGTAGGTATATGCCTAAAATCGAAGGTAAACTCTTTACTTAGGAAAGTTCTACAATTTGAATCTGACACATATGCTCGGTGTGACTAAAGTCTATACCCAGTAAAAGTATCATAGCTATACATTGATTATTGCCTACAATAACACTTTAGGTATAAGTTATCAAAACATAGGTATAGCACTTCAATGACAACTTATTACAATATCTATACTAAGGGTTCATAACCGTAGTAATAACTTTTTGAGATGAGATAAGAACTGTAGATATTGTGGTGGCCAAATCTGGTCACCTAGGCCCTGATGGCTCGTTACGGCCCAATCACGTCCTGACAACCAACGTGGCACCGTCATCGAAGGGCACGCCCTCTCCAGGATGGCTCGAAGACCTCCATTGTGTGACCCCCGTGATCGAAGCT
>JACBKR010005439.1:0-18401 GCA_014218235.1 Colocasia esculenta | reverse complement strand
CCAAAAATGTGGTAGTGTTTCCTGTTCGATAGTGGGCCAAACGGGCCTCCACTAAGAGAGAGGGAGCGAACGGTCATCGGTGCGGACGAAGGCCTACAAGACCAGAAAGGACGTCAGGGGGGGTCCGGTTGAAGAACCGGGGGGAACCCTCCGATGCCTAAGTCAGGTTAGACTACGTAAAGAGGGAAAGAAGAGAAGGTTCCTTGGTGTGTGGATTTACGCGTATGCGATTGTGTGGGAGAGATGTCTCGTACCTCTGTATAAAGGTTACATGTTCCTTTTATAGGTGAGGGACCAAAAGGTCCAGATACGTCCTTCTCCAATGATAACTGAAGGGACGCGTCGGTTGAGTTCCGGAGCGAGGGTTGTCCATTTGAGACGCCGTTGGGGTTTCACGATGTTAATGCCCCAGATCATGGGGTGGCGCGCCATGCCGTCGCCTTAACTGCTGTAGTAGGCGAAGGGCCGCCTAGAGCTGCATGCCATGGGGATGCCGCACAGATGCTAACGGGCCTGCTTGGTGCTCGGCGAGGCCGCCCGGTGCCCGGTGCTCAGCACGGCTGTTAGGTGTCCGGTGCCTTGACGCTATGGCCGCAGAGGGTTCGAACAAGAGCCTTGAGGTCTGCTCGGTCGACTGTGTCCTGCTCGAACATGTTTGGTGGTGTCCGGAGATTACCTTGGGGACCCTTAGGTGCTTGATGGCTAAGACGCGTTCCGAAGTCAGTAGCTGAACCAAAGGACACATGGCCGAAGGGCCAAAGCCTGATCGCCTTGTTAGGCCATGATGGACCTATGGGTCTAGGAGGCTGAAAATAACCTCTACACTCACCAAGGGTGAATCCTCAACCCTCTGACCACATCAAGACTCCCCTCTCCAAGGCATAGGGCGTCCGCTTCTGGGTCCTTCCTTGCCACGTTAGGGCACATATCGTAGGCCGCATGGCATGCACCTACAGGGATAGGGAATGACTTTCCTTCCTACCACACACACCCCTTCTTTATCTCAGAGAGGTTAAGCGTGTTTGCATAGCCTCACTCATGTTGCAGAAGTAGTGCACACCATCTCGTTGGCCCACTATTGTGACTACTCCATATGATACATGCCCAATCTTTCTCAACAATTCATCTGCATGATGGGAAGGAGGCAACTCGTCAAGACTACCAACCAATGCTTAAAAGAGAGTAATTAGCAATGAAAAGGGTAGAGTGCATAACAAAGAGCCTATGGCCAGGCAAGTAGGCTAGCCAACTTCTAGAGAATCTCTCTCTCCCTTCTCCATTTCAACTTCTCTATGTTTCGACTAGCTTCATTGACTTGAGTGTTAGAAAGTTTTTTTTTTCCAAAGTTATTCTCAGACCTCTTCCATACCTCTTGTATAGGGCATTAACGGGGCAAATATGAGTTCTCTATATTTGTTCCGAATAGTTAATCAGATAATCTGTGTCCACTTCGAATAAATTTCAGATACGAAATAGATAATTTAGTTGGATAGTTTTCGAATTCGGAGTGGATACAAATTTTATCCACTTTGGAAACATGATCCCAATAAGAGACATTAAGTGATCTAAAAATCAGAAGAAAAAAATCAATAAAATTCTTTAAAAAAAGTATAACATCAAAAATATCTCTAAACAAAAGATTAATATGCATACAAATAGAATAGAGCGAAAGTTAAACGTACTGATTTTTAACTAAGGAACCATTAAGGTTTTCAACATTGAACATAAACATTCATAAATCGATCTTAAACGGAGCAGAGCAACTATTTCGCGTCGCTCTATTTATGATCTAAATATTATCCGTATCCAACATCCGCTGCATGGGACACTTGTTAAACGTATAATATCTACCTAACCGGATACAAAATCTGAAGTGGATCCAATAAAAAGCCTCACTCCTGTATTTGCTTGCAGGTGCAAACATTTGTTAATTATCAACTTAGAGAGCATGTGGAGATCGAGCGAAGAGAGATATCTTTATGAGATGTTGAAGGTTTCTCTCTCCTTTTAGATAAATTTTTGACTAAAAATTTATATAGCTTCATCAGGAGAAGTACTTAATGCACTTTCAAAAGTACAACAAGTGCACTTTCCATAGCTCCTTATTGGTCATGCACTGGTAGTGTATTGAGCCTATCTAGTGGGAGGCATGGGAAGTATGAAAGTGCAATAAATATTCCGCTTCACCCTTGGGTACCCGATGGCAAAGATCATCCCAGACTTATTAATGAATGACGATGGAGAAGAGGTCTCTTCATAATTGCAAGGTAGAGTTACGCATCTGCCCAGGAAGGGGATCCCCCACCCCCAATGGGAACGGACATGACTGCCGATGACCTTCAACTTGGGCAGTGTTGTTCTGTCGCCAAGGCTGACATCAGCAGGCACTCGCAATCTATTTGGCCAAAACAGGAAGAATGAGTAGGGAATTAAGATAGCAACAACACCAGATACCTCTTCTGCATCTTCTGGAAAGACTCAACAAATTTAAGTGGGACTGTGGGAAAGTTGGAGAGATTGAAAAAGAAAAATATACGTTACTAGTTACTGAGGCCAACTATGGTGATGAGAAGAATGGAGCAACAAAGTGTTTAAATAGATGGAACTTTTGCTGCAGCTCACTTAACAACACAATCACATATAAATCGTCCATTGGTCATCAGTTTGCTGCATAGTGTTGAACGCCCTACATCCATGTCATCACATATGCTGTCATATGGACCAGCCTCCATACCTGCTGGTTACCCTTGCCTGTCCACCTTTCCTTCCAACCTAGGATATGATCTTCCATGCCTCATGGTCTCACCCAATGTTGCCAGACTTTCTGTTGAAGCCTCCTCCAAATTTGAGTGAAGAGAACCGACTACTAATTTCATCAAAAACTGAGTTATTCCGAAACACATGAAGAACCTCTAATGCATAAGCCCGAATACATATTCCCCTACAGAGAAAAAGAATATTATCTCCGACTCCCACTATTAACCTTCTTAAAGTGTGCCTACTCCCCCTCTGCTAATTAGAGGTTGTGAACTTGTGCGTTCCTCCCTTTACCCTCCCATGGATGAAACAGTGTGTATTCTGTAAGAGGGAGAGGTTCATATTGCTGAGAGAAGGGGATGATCTGGTCACACTGCTGGCTGACACAAATTTGCGATTCAACAAGGTTCTGTTATTGGTTTCTGCTTGCCTTTTCTCAGCATTCTGGTTGCACATGCCAAGCCAATGGACAGGAAGTTGCCCCTGCAATTGAAGATTTTCAAGCAGACTTCATCTAGAGGACTCTGCAGATGATAAAAGAGACCAACTTCCAGTTGTGTAGGCCCACCTGTATAATGGGGCTGCATGAGTGGTGCACTAAGGATTAACTGTTGCTAACGCTTCTTGCGCTAATAACAACTGAAGGAGAGGCTAAATTATTTAGGGAGAATTAATTAGGGGTCCCTGTCAGAGTTGTGACTTAATTGATAGTCCCTGTCAGAAAATCAGAAGTCATATAGTCCTTACCTTTTGTGTTAGTTTAATTTCTAGTCCCTACTTTTATTTCTCAGCATTTAATGAGTCTTGGAAGACGAGTCGTCCTTTTAACATCAACTTTTTTCTATTTTGCCCTTCCTTCTTCTGCTCTTTCCCTAGTTACATTCGTTACAGTTGCCTTTGTATCAGTTACAATAAGTTTTTATATCTGTTACAGTAAGCTTTATATCTGTTACAGTAAGTCTTCTTTCCCTATGCACACTTACATTTGTTACAGTTGTCTTGTATCAGTTAAAGTAAGCCTTTATATCTGTTACAGTAAGCCTTCTTCCTATGCACACTTACATTCGTTACAGTTGTGCCTTTGTATCAGTTACAGTAAGCCTTTATATCTGTTACAGTAAGCCTTCTTTCCTTATGCACACTTACATTCGTTACAGTTGTGCCTTTGTATCAGTTACAGAGCCTTTATATCTGTTATAGTAAGCCTTTGTAACTATTACAGACTACAACTATAAGCTCTTACAAAAAAAAAAAACTTTATTTATTTGCAAGTGTTAGGATTCAAACTCAGGTCTTCACAAAGACAACATGAGATACCCTTACCACTAAGCTACAACTACATTTGTGTTACAATATAACATATAATATATTTAATTAAGTATGTAGTAAACATAATTCTCTATTACAACTTATGTTAAGTCTTGTTACAGTCAATATCATTCCCTGTTACAATATACATTAAGTTTCTGTTACAGTAAACATTATCATCTATTATAGTAAACATAATTATCTATTACAACTTATGTTAAGTCTTGTTATAGTATACATTAAGCTCTATTACAATATACATTAAACTTTGTTACAATATACATTAACCTTTGCTACAATATACATTAACCTTTGTTACCATATATATTAAGCTCTATTACAACTTATGTTAAGTCTTGTTACATATACATTAAGCTCATTACAACTATATATTAAACTCTATTACAATATACATTAACCTTTGTTACAATATACATTAACTTTGTTACAATATATATAAGCTCTATTACAACTTATGTTAAGTCTTGTTACAGTATATATTAAGCTATATTACAATATACATTAACCTTTGTTACAATATACATTAACCTTTGTTACAATATATATTAAGCTCTATTACAACTTATGTTAAGTCTTGTTACAGTATATATTAAGCTCTATTACAATATACATTAACCTTTGTTATAATATACATTAACATTTATTACAATATATATTAAGCTCTATTACAACTTATGTTAAGTCTTGTTACATTATATATTAAGCTCTATTACAATATACATTAAACTTTGTTACAATATACATTAAGCTTTGTTACAATATACATTAACATTTGTTACAATATATATTAAGCTCTATTACAATTTATGTTAAGTCTGTTACAGTATACATTAAGCTCTATGACAATATACATTAACCTTTGTTACAATATACATTAACCTTTGTTACAATATACATTAATCTTTGTTACAATATATATTAGCTCTATTACAACTTATGTTAAGTCTTGTTACAGTATATATTAAGCTCTATTACAATATACATTAAGCTTTGTTACAATATACATTAACCTTTGTTACAATATATATAAGTTCTATTACAACTTATGTTAAGTCTTGTTACATTATATTAAGCTCTATTACAATATACATTAAGCTTTGTTACAATATACTAACATTTATTACAATATACATTAACATTTGTTACATATATATTAAGCTCTATTACAACTTATGTTAAGTCTTGTTACAGTATACATTAAGCTCTATTACAATATACATTAACCTTTATTACAATATACATTAACATTGTTACAATATACATTAACCTTTGTTACAATATATATTAAACTCTATTACAACTTATGTTAAGTCTTGTTACAGTATATATTAACCTCTATTACAATATACATTAAGCTTTGTTACAATATACATTAAGCTTTGTTACAATATACATTAACCTTTGTTACAATATACATTAACTTTTGTTACAATATATATTAAGCTCTATTACAACTCATGTTAAGTCTTGTTACAGTATATATTAAGCTCTATTACAATATACATTAAGCTTTGTTACAATATACATTAACCTTTGTTACAATATACATTAACCTATAAATTAACTTTGTTACAATATATATTAAGCTCTATTACAACTTATGTTAAGTCTTGTTACCGGATTATCGCCGGTTTAGGGTTTTCTGCAGCAAGTAGGGAGATTCTATCTGTTTTCTTTGTGGAATTCGTGTATGTGTGGTTTGTGGGGTGTTTTACAGCTTTCTAACGTTAGATAACATGTTAGGGTATCACAAAAAGCATGTAAAATTGATTGATTGAACCGGGTGTAACAGATTTTTTTAGGGTTTCCGGTGAAGGGACCCAGTTAGGGTTCTTCGCCTGCTAAGGCGATAGCCTGGTCTGTCGCGTTCTTAACGCGACTGCGCGATACGTCGCGTTAGTGTTCCCTAAGGCGACATATCGGGGCGTCGCGACCTGAAGGCGACCCCGCGACCTGTCGCGTTAGCAGTCGAGGATGGTGTTTATGCATGTTTTGGTAACGCATGAGTACGTGTAATGCTTTCCGTCGTACCATATGGATAACCGATGTGTTTGGAAATGTGTGTGGAGGTGCTTGGGCACCCGATGTGCTCCTTGGGAGTGCAGTTCATGTGGTGAGCAGGTGACTCACATGGTTATGTGTGTGTAAGTGAATTATGACCCGTGTGGATTCACGTGGTTTACGTAATGTACGCGTGGTTCTGTGTGTGTGGCAGGTCGTGTTACGCCTTCCGTGGTTACCTCTTCAGTTGGGAGCCTCAGGTTCCGAGGTGAGCTAGGCACGTGGGTGTGCTCGGGGTTTGTCCTGGTACAGTGGTACCAACAGGGTCTTGTCGTCTTCCTGGACACCCTCACTCTCGGGAGAGTTGTTGTCCGGCTGAGGGAAAGACGGCAGGTATAATGACTTGAGAGTTTGTTGTGTAGTCACTTGTAGCACGCTCTTAGTTGGGGGGACGGACACCAGTAGACGTACTGGACCCCAGCTAGTCCTGTTTCCAGTGCCTCACTTAAGGGAGCTTAGGCCAGAGTCCCTAAAGGTGTCAGACATGGGCCTGCGGGGTGTGCGACCTGTAGGTGTGGTGGTTTGGTTGGTCTCTACAGTTCTTGTTTGATTTAGTGGAGCGGCAGCTGGACCTTTCGTCTGTGGCTGCGAGACTAAGAGGTAGTCCTGTGTGTTTGTCCGGGTCGGTTGCTGGTGTCGCGAGCCAGGCTACGCGGCCCGAGTTTGGCATTTACCTACTTTAGCTCGTACACCTGTTTGGGTTTTCTGTTTATTTATTTAAGCTATTTCCGAGGTCGACAGGTGGTGAGTAAGTTTACAGCTTTAATAACTTGCTTAGATAGCCTATATATGTTGCTAGCATAGTTTCCTGCTTTAGTTACTTGTGTTGTGGTTTGCTCGGTTTCTGGGGGAGTTTCCCTACTGAGCCAGTGATTTGTGAGGCTCACCCCCTACTCCTTTCAGGTGAGGGAGAGCAGGAGACTTCCCGTCCTTCTTCTAGTTCCGAGCCGCACTGTAGCGGAGCAGGGTCTGCGCCACCTCCAGTAGTGTAATTTTCTGGCTTTAGTACACCTCGGGGTATGCACCAGGTTTTCTTTGTACTAGTTCTAGTTGTAGTTGAGAAACTAACTATGTAATATCTTGTAAATATTTGTGGAACGAAATGTTTACTTATGTTCAGCTGTTCCTTTATATTTCTACGGACATTTGTGAATGGTATCCCTTGCGAGGCTTTGGCCCGATCGTGGGAGGCGGAGCCGTGTCAAGCTCGTTATCAGGTAACGGGTTCGAACGGTGTGGTCCGTCACAGTTGGTATCATAGCATAGTTCGTATAAATGTAAGGGAACAAGGAAATTACATAGCCTATTCTCTACTTTAACCCACTGCTGGAAGTTGACCCTAAGTTTTTGTATTGATTTGTACTGTGTTGTTGGTTGGAATTGTTTGTGCAGGATTAGAAATGGCCGATCGGAGAGATTAGGGAGGAGGTGGTGATGATCAGGAGGATAATACTCAGCGGATGATAGAGCGGATATGGGAGAGTCTTACAAAGATCCGCACCAGGTTGGATCAGCCAGTACCCGCACAGACGGCAGTGCCAATTGTGGAAGAGGCAATGCCGACAGCATCAGTTTTACCACCAGTAGGAGTTGAGGTACCCCCTGTGGTGCCTGTAGTTCCTGCAGTTCCAGCGAGACCGGCTACAGTAGAGGAGTCTACAGCTTTAGTGGAGAGGTTTCTGAAGTTACAGCCTCCTACTTACTCAGGTGGCCCTAACCCAGATACCGCTGAGCATTGGATCCATGAGATCGAGAGCTTTGTGACTATGAGGTGTCCTCAGAAGACAAGGTTATTTTAGCTACTTACCAGTTGAGAGGATTTGCTCAAGAATGGTGGAGGCTCAAGTTGCAGACTGTTTATGCTAGAAGAACAGAGGATCGGATCACATGGGCGGAATTTTTAGCAACTTTTAATGATAAATTCTTCCCATTGCAGATCCAGCAAGCAAAGAGAGAGCAATTCAGGACCTTGCAACAAGAGAAGTTGTCAGTATTAGTATATCAGATGAGGTTATGGCGTTGAGCAGGTATGCTCCCTATGTGGCGACAGATAATGCAATGATGGTAGAGTATTTTATTAGAGGACTGAGGTCTGAGTTGCAAGATGCAGTGGCTCCATTGATGTGCAGAACTGTAGAGGAGGCAGCACAGAGGGCAGCTGTGTGGAGAGGACTTTGCAGGCTAGGCAGAGTCAGTCTCAGGTGAGTGGTTCTGGCAGTTTTCGTCTTCCTCAGCAGTCGCAGGGTGTTAGTAAAGGGAAGGCACCTTCTGGAGCATCGTCATCAGGAATCTCAAAGTGGGGCAAGCAAATTAAGAAGTTCTTCCAGGGAGGTCGAGGCAAAGGTAGCAGCAGGGTTTCAGCAGGTCGTAGCTATAGGCCACTGGTTCCAGAGGAGTCCCAGCAGAGTACAGTAGGTCAGCCATATCGGGTGGTTAGGTGCTATAGTTGTGGTCAGCCAGATCATTATCCCAGAGATTGTCCATCTGAGGGTATGGTTATGGTAGAGGGACACAGCAGCAGCAGCAGACATATCAATCGCCAACAGAGAGAGGTAGGGGAGCACCTTTTAGAGAGGAGGTCGAGGTCGGGTGATGGCAATCACCAGGGCGCAGGCAGAGGCATCCAGTCTCATCGAAGGTATACTTTCAATTTTGATTTCTCAGCTAGAAATTAATTGATCCGGGTGCTCTCACTCCTTTATTCCGAAGATTTTCTGGATAGCATGGCTCATCCTTTAGAGGAAAGCAGTGTGAATTAGTTGTTGAGGTACCTTTTGGTGATTATATGCTTACCTCTAGTTATTTAGCTGAAGTTCCTATAGTGGTTTGTGGAAATCAGTTACCGACTCAGTTGTATGCTTTAGCTTTGAAAGAGTATGATTTGATTCTGGGTATGGATTGGTTAGAGGCTTACGGTGCTTTAGTATATTGTAGAAAGAAAAGAGTCAGATTTTGTGGACCAGATGGGGTAGCTTTTGAATTCAAGGTATGCCCTTCTATTCTCCTAATTTATTATTTCTGCGCTTAGGGCTAGAAGGTTATTAATGACAGGTGTGTAGCGTATCTTGCTTCTTGTGAGTCTGGTTGAGTCTGGTCAGGCAGTAGAGTCTGTGCCAGTGGTCAGAGAGTTTGTAGATGTGTTCCCAGAAGATTTGCCAGGGTTAGCACCACACAGAGAAGTAGATTTCACTATTGAGTTGCAGCCGGATAGTATGCCAATTTCTAAGGCTCCATATAGAATGGCACCAGCAGAGTTGAAAGAGTTAAAGAAACAATTGCAGGAATTATTAGAGAAAGGTTTTATCAAGCCAAGTCATTCGTCGTGGGGTGCACCAGTGCTATTTGTTAGAAAGAAGGATGGTAGTATGAGAATGTGTATAGATTATCGGCAATGAATAAGGTCACCATCAAGAACAAGTATCCACTCCCGAGAATAGATGATTTGTTTGATCAACTCCAGTCAACTAAGGTGTTCTCCAAGATTGATTTGAGATCAAGATATCATCAGTTAAGAATTAAAAGGGAAGATATTGAGAAGTCAGCTTTCAGGACCAGATATGGGCATTATGAGTTTGTGGTGATGCCATTCGGGTTGACAAATGCACCAGCAGTTTTTATGAATTTGATGAACAGAATATTTCATCCGTATTTGGATCGGTTTATTGTGTGTTATTGATGATATTTTGGTGTATCAGCATCAGAGGAGGAGCATGCAGCACATTTGAGGACACATTACGGACATTAAGGGAACATCAATTGTATGCAAAGTTCAGTAAATGTGAGTTTTGGCTGAAAGAGATTCAGTTCCTAGGGCATGTGATTTCTGGTGAAGGAGTTGCAATGGATCCGGCAAAGGTGGAAGCAATACTGAGATGGGAAGAACCAAAGACAGTGTCAGAGATTAGAAGCTTCTTGGGTTTAGCAGGCTACTATAGAACGTTTATTCAAGACTTCTCCAAGATAGCAGCTCTGATGACTAGGTTGACCAGGAAGGGAGTTCCTTTTGTGTGGTCTTCTGAATGCAGGTGCAGTTTTGCAGAATTGAGGAAGAGGCTTACTACAACACCAATACTAGAAATTCCATCAAGCAGTGGCAGTTTTGTGTTGTTTACAGATGCATGCAGTAGAGGATTGGAGCAGTGTTGATGCAGCATGGCAAGGTGGTGCTTACGCATCCAGGCAGTTAAAGAAACATGAAGAGAATTATCCAACACATGATCTGGAATTAGCAGCTGTAGTATTTGCTTTGAAGATTTGGCAACATTATTTATATGGAGAAAGGTTTGAGATATTTACTGCTCACAAGAGCTTGAAGTACATTTTCTCATAGAAAGATTTGAATTTGAGGCAGCGCAGATGGATGGAATATCTGGAAGATTATGATTTCGTCTGGGGTATCATCCAGGAAAAGTAAATGTGGTGGCCGATGCAGAACAGAAAGACTGTTATGAATCAACTTATGATTAGAGAATGGAAACTATATGAAGATGTGGTAGGAATTCTTTGTATGTGCCCAACAGCCAGCGGAGAGCAGTGTTAGCAAGCAGTACATCGAACCTTCTCTGTATTGGGAGATAGTTGAAGCTCAGAGAACAGATGATAATTTGGCAAATATTTTGAGAATGGATGAAGTGACCTTGGGTCATGATAATGTGGTCAGATTGAAAGGGCGAGTGTATGTTCCACCTGAGGCAGAAATTAAACAGAAAGTGCTAGAGGAAGCCCACGGGTCAAGGTACACTATCCATCCAGGTAGTACTAAGATGTATCAGGATCTGAAATGTCACTATTGGGGGCCGAATATGAAAAGAGAAATTGCAGAATTCATATTAAGGTGTGCCATTTGTCAGCAAGTAAAGGCGGAGCATCAGAGGCCAGGGGGTTTGTTACACGCCTTTACCTATTCCACAGTAGAAATGGGATGATATAGCCATGGATTTCATAGTTGGGTTGCCCAGCTCAGCAGGTCATAATGCAATTTGGGTATTTGTCGACAGATTGACAAAGGTTTGCAGATTGTTGCCAGTTAGCATGTCATGGACAATTGACAGATTAGCAAGTTATATGTTGAAAGAATAGTACCATGCATGGAGTTCCAGTCACCATTGTCTCAGATCGAGATCCAAGATTCACCTCAGGATTTTGGAGGAGTTTACAGAGAGTGATTGGCACAGAGTTGAGATACAGTTCAGCATATCATCCACAGACAGATGGACAGACAGAAAGGACCATCCAAACGATAGAAGACATGTTGAGGGCTTGTTGCCTAGTTTGGGGTGGCATTTGGGAACGGCATTTGAGTATGGTGGAATTTGCATATAATAACAGTTATCAAGCAAGCATCGGGATGGCACCTTATAAAGCACTCTATGGCAGACCGTGCAGAACACCATGAATTGGCATGAAGTTGGTGAGAGGCAGGTTTTGGGTCCAGAATTGGTCAGCAATGTGCAGATACAGTAAAATTTATTACAGAGAAGCTTCAAGCAGCCCAGAGTCGCCAGAAAAGTTATGCAGATATCAGACGTAGGCCATTACAATTTGAAGTGGAGAGATTATGTGTTCCGAAGGGTTTCTCCAACTAAGGGTGTACTTAGGTTCAGCAAGCGGGGTAAATTAAGCCCCAGATATGTTGGTCCTTTCCAGATTATTGAAAGAGTGGGAGAAACTGCTTATAGATTAGACTTACCAATAGATTTTGCAGATGTTCATAATGTATTTCATGTCTCTATGCTCAGAAAGTATATAAAAGATCCATCTCAAGTGGTTAGTTATCAGAGAGAGGAATTGAAACCAGATATGACTATGCCAGAATATCCAGTACAGATCACAAGCGCAGAACACAAAAGCTCAGAAATAAGAACATGATCTGGTAAAAGTCATATGGGAAAACAGACAAGTGGTGAAGACACATGGGAATTAGCAGAGAAATGATGAAGACGTATCCATACTTATTTGAGTAAGCCTTATTTTTTTAGGTGATAGTACCTATCTGTTTAAATTTTAAAAAAAAATTTATGGTTGGATTCCGTTTTAAATTCGAGGATGAAATTTCTTTTAGGTGATAGTAATGTAGCATACCGATTGTTCGGATCTCTTTACATTGTGTTGTGAGGGCCAGTGTGTGGCCTTTGTGGTGTGTAGCAGGTGTCTACGCAGGTTTTGGGCATCGTGGGCCGGCTGGTTTGAGCATAATCAGTCAGTCTGTGTTCTGTTCTTAACACGACAGAGGGGTATGTCGCGACCTGATCGCGACACTCAGGGACGTCGCATTAAGAGCACCATCGTTTTAGCTCGTCGTGTGCATGCGCGCCACGTGTCACACACGGGACGGGTGTGCTGACGTCGTCATGTAGATTGCGACGCCTAGCTATGTCGCGACTTGATCACGGTTGGGCGATACAGTGCGTTCTTAACCGCATTGCGTTTTTAAGAAACCCTGGCAGAATAGAGCTGCCATAAGCTCTGCTCGGCCAGGGGAGGTGCTGTGCGAGGGATTTTGTGCGATTTGGACTTCTGAGCATTGGTTTGACGTGTTCTCGCCGCAAGGATTGTGTGTGGAGCGGGAGGAACGTCGGATTATCACCGGTTTAGGGTTTTCTACAGCAGGTAGGGGATTCTACCCATTTTCTTCGTGGAATTCGTGTATGTGTGGTTTGTGGGGTGTTTTACAGCTTTCTAACGTTAGATACCATGTTAGGGTATCACAAAAAGCATGTAAAATTGATTAAAACCGGGTGTAACAGGTTTTTTAGGGTTTCCCGGTGAAGGGACCCGGTTAGGGTCTTCGCTGCTAAGGCGACAGCCTGGTCTGTCGCGTTCTTAACGCGACTGCGCGATATGTCGCGTTAGTGTTCCCTAAGGCGACATATCGGGGTGTCGCGACCTGAAGGCGACCCCGCGACCTGTCGCGTTAGCAGTCGAGGATGGTGTTTATGCATGTTTTGGTACGCATGAGTACATGTAGTGCTTTTCGTCGTACCATATGGATAACCGATGCATTGGAAATGTGTGTGGAGGTGCTTGGGCACCCGATGTGCTCCTTAGGAGTGCAGTCATGTGGTGAGCAGGTGACACATGGTTAAGTGTGTGTAAGTGAATTATGACCCGTGTGGATTCACGTGGGTTACGTGATGCGCACGTGGTTCTGTGTGCGTGGCAGGTAGTGTTACGCCTTCCGTGATTACCTCTTCATTTGGGAGCCCCAGGTTCCGAGGTAAGCCAGGCATGTGGGTATGCTCGGGTTTGTCCCGGTACAGTGGTACCGTCAGGGTCTTGTCGTCTTCCTGGACACCCTCACTCTCAGGGAGAGTTGTCGTCCGGATGAGGGAAAAACGACAGGGACAGTGACTTGAGAGTTTGTTGTGTAGTCACTTGTAGTGCGCTCTTAGTTGGGGGGACGGACACCAGTAGACGTACTGGACCCCAGCTAGTCCTGTTTCCAGTGCCTCACTTTAGGGAGCTTAGGCCAGAGTCCCTAAAGGTGTCAGGCATGGGCCTGCGGGGTGTGCGACCCGTAGGTGTGGTGGTTTGGTTGGTCTCCACAGTTCTTTTGGTTTAGTGGAGCGGCAGCTGGACCTTTCGTCCGTGGCTGCGAGACTGAGAGGTAGTCCTGTGTTTTGTCTGGGTCGGTTGCTGGTGTCGCGAGCCAGGCTACGCGGCCCGAGTTTGGCGTTTACCTACTTTAGCTCGTACACCTGTTCGGGTTTCCGTTTATTTATTTAAGCTGTTTCCGAGGTCGACAGGTGGTGAGTAAGTTTACAGCTTTAATAACTTGCCTAGATAGCTTATATATGTTGCTAGCATAGTTTCTTGCTTTAGTTACTTGTGTTGTGGTTTGCTCGGTTTCTGGGGGAGTTTTCCTACTGAGCCAGTGATTTGTGAGGCTCACCCCCTACTTCTTTCAGGTGAGGGAGAGGAGGAGACTTCCCGTCCTTCTTCTAGTTCTGAGCCGCACCGTAGCGGAGCAGGGTCTGCGCCACCTCCAACAGTGTAATTTTCTGGCTTTGGTACACCTCGGGGTATGCCCCAGGTTTTCTTTGTACTAGTTCTAGTTGTAGTTGAGAAACTAGCTATGTAATCTCTTGTAAATATTTGTGGAACGGAATGTTTACTTCTGTTCAGCTGTTCCTTTATATTTCTACGGATATTTGTTTCCTTTGCGAGGCTTTGGCCCGATCGCGGGAGGTGGAGCCGTGTCAAGCTCGTTATCAGGTAACGGGTTCGAACGGTGTGGTCCGTCACATGAACGAGACGAAAATCGTCTGTGAAGGGTCATAAATGGTGACATGTGAAAAGCAGGGACTGAAATTAAACTGGACGAAAAAGTAGGGACTTTATGTCTACCAGTATTCTGACAGGGACGAGGAAAAAAGTACCAGCCTCTGACAGGAACCCCCAATTAATTTTCCCTTAAAAAAATCTTGACATGGACATATGTACTGGGGCCAGCTATCACCGCCAAATCCAAAAACCCCCAATCCACTTTTATCCTCTCATTTTCTCCCACCGCCAAACCCCCCAATCCTGCCATGATCAACCACCACTCTTACCACATAACATCACCACCTCACCACCCACTTTTATCCTCTTATTATCTCCACCAGCCACAAGCCTCCAGTGGCGGCCAGGTTGCAGAGGCGTCCTTCGAGGAGGTGATGGTCATCAGAGGCGCAGAGGCGAGGGGAATCCACCGCAGCCGATGGAGAGGAGCGCTTGGAGACGGCCTCTCTGGCCATAGTAGTCGCGAAGTCGACATCGGTGAAAGCGCACAAGCACCCTTACTGCCCATGGCGGTCAAGATGTGCTCAGGCAAGGGGAGGGAGGGGGAATCTGTCGCCTCCAGTGGTGAGAAGAAGAAGATGGCAAGACCTCCCCCCCTGCCACCATTATGATTATCATAGAAAGGGAAGGTGATGTCACAACCATAGACAGATTATTGAGTGGGAAAAACATGCCTTGGGGAGTCAAAAAAATCTACCTATTTGGGGGCAGATCGTGGCCTATTTGGGTGGATTTTAAAAGGTGGGCTGACCTGTCTCTTTTATCTTTTTTATGAGGAGGACATGGGTGTATGTGTGGGCGTGTATGGGTTGCCGAAGTGGAGTGGCGGTTGATCATGGCAGGAATCTAGAAATGGGTGAGGTGGTGATGTTATGCGGTAAGAGGGCAGTGTTCCGTTGACATCGAAGATGGCCCCGTGATAGGAGACATTTTTGTCCAATGATGTAGGTAGTAACAAGGATGGGATCCAGGAGCGGCTGGACTTCTTCGCCTTTGCCATGCCCATCGGCCACCACCTTCTACACCTACAGTGACGCCCTCCCATCTTCCTCCAAGAGCCCCCTGTTGCACCCTGGCACAGCTATGCATGCACCTAGAGGAGAGGTGGCAGGCGTGCGGGGGTGCAGCATAGGAAGGATACATTGTGCTGTACGTCGAAGACGTTGCCAAGTTCATGGAGTTCTACGCGAACGGCTTCGGCTAACGTCCGTCGCCTTGACGACTCCCACAGGGCCTCCTCCTCTTCGTCTTTCCTTGTCTATAGTTGAAGTCTTTCGAGTTTCTACTTCTATATTTATACATTTGTGCACATGAAGGTGGGGGGAGTTGGAGACAGGGCCGACGATGATCGCGTTCACTCCGGCGCACATACGTTTTGTTCAGCATTACCAAGTATGTTTCCTTCATGATTAATTGTGCAAAGATATGTGCAGACGTTTTCTTCGTTTAACTATGTAATCGCTAGGGGTGTAAACGAGCCGATACGTTCGACGAGTAGTTCGAAACTCGACTCGATAAAAGTTCTGTCTGACTCGTTTATTTAATTAACGTACCAAGCTTGAACAAAAAAAAAAGCTCGATTCATAAACGAGCCGAGTCTGAACACATATGAGCTTGGCTCGATTATAACGTGAACAGCTCGTTTAAGAGCTCGTTAAAGAGCTCTCGTTGAGAGCTCGATTAAATACTCGTTAAGAGCTTGCCTAAGTACTCGCTAACACTTCATTTAATATTTTTTAATATAATAAGTAATATTGATATAAAAATATTTATTTGTTTTTATACAGTTATTATTACAATATAAATATTTATGAGGGCTTAAATGTCATAGACTAAATCCACAGTGTATATACACAAATTATGTAAATGAGAGTATATACACAAATTACGTAAATAGGGCATGAACACAAAATTTAGTGTTGTTAGGTCCCCCAACATATCAAGCATCTTCTTCCTCCCGAGACCGACCTATGCAGTAGGTGAGCCCTCCGGTGAGGCCGAGGGGCACGTTGTCGGCCACTGGCATCTCCGACGACTACTGGGGACCATCCGTTAGTGGTAGACGATGCTCTCGACGACCGCAGTACAGTCATCGACAGTGCAGAAAGGGGGCTCTAAGCGGTGTGCGAAGGGGAGTTGCAGCACCACCCCTATCATGTCGCACAACAACCCCATCTCTTGCGGTGTCTATCTATTAATCTCATATTGCTTGTGATAATTAAATTATGAATATATTCAAAAATTATATTAAAATAATTAAATTAAACAACTTATCAAAACTATTGAGATATGAGTTTGAAATAAGTTAAATTTAGGTCTTATGAACGCTCATTTTTTACATGTAGATTGGATTGAATTTACTTACATATACGAACTTGCAAATTCAATTAAGCTCGTTAAGATACTCGTTAAGAGCTCGAGCTCGAAAATATTTAAACCAGCCGAGTTTGAACAGGCATTTTCAATACTCGAGCTCGGCTCGAACTCGAATAAAAATTAACGAACAGAGTTTGAGCAACATACTACTCGGCTCGACTCGGCTCGTTTACACCCTAGTAATCGCATACGTTTCCTTCTTTTAAAGTTTACATTTAACTCTCTCATAAAAGACGAGACGAACGGCTCATAAAAGATGAGATGAACGGGCTCTCCAAAAGATGAATCAGACGCACGTTTCCTTCTTTCAAATTTTTCGTTTAATTCTGTCATAAAAGATGAGACGAACCGGACTCTTCAAGAGATTGAACCGGACGAAAAATACAGAGTGTCTCTTCTAATATATATATATATATAATATATTATATATATATATATATTAATATATATATATATATATATATATATAGAGAGAGAGAGAGAGGAGAGAGATTGGTGGGTGGGTTTGTTGGTAGGGTTGTGTACAGTAGAGAAGAAGACGATCGATGTCGATGACCAGGGCGGCGGTTGGCATCCATGGTGGACGCCGACTGGTCCAGTCTCTTGGGGGACCTTCTCCAGGACATTGTGATGGAGCTGGACCTGGCAGATCTCTTTTCCTTCGTCCGCGTCTGCACCAGGTGGAGGTCCATCGCCGTCCAGTCCCAGCAGAAGTACATCTCGCGTTTGCACCCGTTGGTGTGTACCGCGAGGAGACGTCGCTGGTCTACCGGGACTTCTGAGCCCGCCCCACCGAGGCCTTCTACAGCCTCTCCGACGGCAGGCGCTACCGCCTCCACTACGGGCCGAGCCCTCAAGGACGCCACGGCGGCGGCCAATCCACCTCGCCGACATGGTCGTCGCCTCTCTTGCGGCTACTGGGTGATGCGTGAGGAAGATGCGGAGGCGGCCTGGCTCTTCCTCGTGCGCCCCTCACTGGCCGGGTCGTCCCCGGCGGCGCCTCCTTCCCTCCCGTGGACCCCGGCGCACTCTAGTTCCTATGCAACACCTTCCTGACGTCCCTCACCTGGGGGAGGAGGGCTGCCGGCTCCTGACGGTGGGCAGCTCACGATCTGGTGGTGCCGGCCAGAGGACGCCCGGTGGTCGTTTTACAACCTCGTCTTCTCAGGGCCCCCTGGCATGACGCGCTTGTACATCCGTCGGGCCCTTTGTGCAGTGATGGGGGTGGGGAGAAGCTCTACGCCATCTCTGAAACGGACGCCCTCCTCGTCTTCAGATATAAAGGAAAAGATCAATTTAAAAAATTGATAAGATTACTCTTATGCAGTGTCAAACAAAATTATTCTTAGCGTTATAGGGCCAGAAGTTTTTAGATTTAAATGCATATTTATATATTTATAAAAATAATGTATTCATTTATTTTTAAAATATTTAAAACAATTAAAAGAGTAAAAGTATATCTAAAAAAACATAAGATGAGAAAAATAGAAAATAAATAATTTTAGTAAATAAAATTGTGTTAAAATTAGAGAGGGAAAATAATCTACATAAGAGGTGAGTTAAAATCAGAGAGTAATTTTTTAAACACAATTTTT